>JAJIYU010009823.1:0-16703 GCA_030144865.1 Tinospora cordifolia | reverse complement strand
TATATCAAAATATGCTTCAGAATTTAATATACATATTACTTTCTATATATTGTATGCATATTATAAAAAATATAAACAAAATATATCAAAATATATCATAATATACCAAAAAATATAAACAAAATATAAGCAAACTGATTTTTTGGTTAAATAAACACCTATTTCTCTTAATATGCTTCATTAAATGTGAAAGAAAAACAGTTTTCCTTTTTTAGTTGTGATTTTCTTGTTTGTTTGCTGATTTCATGAGATTTTTCGGTTTAAAATGGTAACACCCCAATTTCTGATATATCTGTAATTAATTTTTAATTATATGTATAACATTGAAATATGTGGTATATTTGTAATATATTTCTAAATATCATATAGTTACGTAAAAAGCCCTATTTTTAACTTGCTTCTGGGCCCACATATCATATAGATGTCAAGATCCAATTAATTCAGCTACCAGGCCCACAACTTATACCTTAATGTCCCACTCAGCCCTTGACATAAATCATTTTATTTCAATGATTGTGCTTGTTTAGCTTGCTATATATTAAGAAATATTTTAGTGATTTTATGCATTTATTCTTCAAAATTTTGTTAGTGAATTTTACACTTTGGTCTAGATGCTTACACGGGCATATAACTTAGTTTACTTACATTTTATTAGGAATTCTTGTTATTTTCTATGTTTTCTCGATATTTTTTTTATTTTATTTTGCAAAAATTATTCAAATATCACTTTTATAAGTGCACAAGTATCTAGTTTTAGATGAAATGACCACTTTGCCCATAGGTACAAAATTATTGTTTTACCTCCAGTTGGTCAAAATGATCTTTTGTACTTAAAATCATTCACTATTTATTGCAGTGAGGCTCTACATTTTACTTTCCATGTAAATTAAATAATTTATCCCTAGGTGACAAATTTACCATTTCACCCCTATTTTACACTAAAGTAAGTGAAACTTCCCAAAAAAACTTCACTACGTATTTCCTTAAGTTTTTTGTAACACCTCGGCCCTCAAATTCTGTCACCAACACCACTGACTAGGCGTCTTCATCTCTCACCTCGAAACAAAATCAAATCAAACATGCGCTCACTCCCACCTTCCATATTCGGGAATCGGGACATTACTTTTATTCTTTCTTCCTCATAACCATCCAATGAAACATCAGAGTGCAGAAACATAACTACTAATAATATGCATGATTAAACATGGGGATGGATTGTCAACTAGTAGTAATATGACTAAACTCAAAAAAAAAATGAAATACTCTGACCCCAAGGCCTTAGTTCAAATGAGTTAATAATCAATACTTGGCCTCATAGTTGAAATCAATAAATAAAACAACCAAACACAAATTAAATGGGAGTTTCATGCCCTATGACTATAGCTAAATAATTGACTTTTACTCCAATACGACCCCAATAGTGGATTGTATTAAGCTACTCCAATGATCTTGAATTATTTGCTTGTGAGCAATTATTTTCAGTGATTACCTGAAAAATAGATTAAAGGATTGAGTTCAAGAGCTCAGTGGATCATATGCAAAACATCTCAAACATTATCAAGTCAGAAACATAACACATGCAAGCACTTATGAATCATTAGGTGTTTCAGACACTTCAATTGTTTAGAATGTCGTTAAGACCAAAAAAAAATTCCTTAGTATTCCCCTATGTTTGAACTCTTGGAAGTAACGCCCCACAAGCCAATTTCTCATCATGACACAACCTTAGGAGTGAGCGCTTACTTGACCCTCAGCCCCAACTCAACTACTGCCACAATAGCATGGACACCCTCCTAGGGTGGAGAAATACCCGTGATGATATAGGACTACTGCCACCACATTTGTACCATCGTCCCGGTACATGGTTAGAATCTTAATTGTCTTTATTTAGTAACCACTAGCATGCACAATTTATCTCATCATTACAATACATATACACTAAACATGTTGATAAAATACCATGCATTAGGTCACATCAATCATGCTATTCATGAAATAACATAGATGGCATGATCTTGAGTCAATATTGAAAAGTTACATGTCATGCTATAAATGTAAAACAACCAGCAATCAAACAAGTAAGCATTTTCACATTCCTAACATGCTTCTAAATAATATGAAAAACAGCAAACAATCATTCATGTATCACATTTGAAACTAAGATAATATTAGAGAGAGAGGATAGTCATCTCCACCTGTTATTTCACTCCTAGAGAGAGGATATTCATGAAATAACATAGACGGCATGATCTCAAGTCAATATTGAAAAGTTACATGTCATGCTATAAATGTATAACAACTAGCAATCAAACAAGTAAGCATTATCACATTCCTAACATGCTTCTAAATAATATAAAAAAATAGTAAACAATCATTCATGTATCACATTTGAAACTAAGATAATATCAGAGAGAGAGGATAGTCATCTCCACCTGTTATTTCACTCCTAGTGTTCTAACTCTCGCCTCAATAGTTTAGAATCCTTAACCTTGTAGTTTAGTATATGATACACATCAGTATAAGCATTCACATAGTTTTTAACTCATAGAACAGTTATTTACTTAATCATATGTTATATGATAAGCAAATGGTTTACTGTGTGTGCATGAGACTTGTGAAATGAGGTCTAGGTCATGTTACCGTGGTAGCCTAAGCATTACTACATTAGTCCCATGGTTTTTCAATCACAATACCGCGATATAGGGACAATACCGTGATGGTCAAAGTGTCGTGCATGAAAGATTAAAAATGATAGGTTCATCACGTTCTTTCATTTTCTTTCATGCACGACATTGTTGTATGTAGCTCTCTTGTTATGCAAAATGGATTTGATATAGGGTAGAACAATATTATACCTTGTTTATATTCGTTCCTCTTCATTTCCCTTGCACAGAATAATTCCAATGACTTTAGGTTTCTGCCATATTATAGAGAGCCAGATAATATTTAGAATCCATTGCAGTCCATCTTACTTGCGGCAGAATGTAATTTAGTACTGGTATATGTGTCTTAGCGTAGTTTCTTACCTTGCAATGCGTCTCGGCACGAGTTTAGGGCTCTACAACATGATTGTAGAGTTCCTCTCCTTTCCTTGGTTTGTGAGACAGCTAAGAGATGTTAAGATTGACCAAGATTGATTCAGAGCATGTGTAGGAAGATGAAAAAGTCGTCTAGGTTTGCCTAGTTCAGCTTCAAGAAGGAGGTGTTCAGCTATGGGGAAGAACAATATGATTAGGGTTTCTGCAATGAGTTTGAGCGATTAAGGTTTTTCTGTGTTATAGTACCGCGGTATTGCGTCCTAGTACCATGGCATTGGGATTGTTTTTAATTGTAGCACTTCGTCCTAGCATCGCGGTACCACGTCCTCGCCTAAAATTTCATATTTTTAATCACATTACTGCGATATCTCATCTTGAGACTGCAATACCACGTCAGGGTCCCAAATTTTCAAAATTCAATCATAGTACTGCAATACCCTAACCCAGTACTACGATCCCCATGCTAGACCCCATTTTCACAATTCACGATGCACCACCACAATATCGGTTTTGGGTACTGCAGTAGTCACGCGACATTATTATTTTTTGAAGGATGTTTCTTAAATTATGAGGTATTACAATCTACCCCCTTAAAAGAATTTTGTCCTCGAAATTTAAAAGTGATCACATACTTATACAATGCCATCTAGTTGGCTATACTTGGTGAAAAGGTCTAGGTACTTCTTTCGCATTTCGCTCTCTAATTCTCAGGTAGCCTCTTCCAGGTCATGGTGTCTCCACAAAACTTTGACTAGAGGGATGTCCTTGGTTTTGAGACTTTGCACCGTACGATCTAATATCCTGATCACTTGTTCTTTGTAAGTCGCATCATCCTGGATGTTGACTTGTTCCCAATGTATGATGTGAGAGGGGTCCAAGTCATACTTCTGCAACATCGATACATGGAATACATTGTGGATTAAGGAGTTTTTATTCGGTAGATCTAGCTTGTAGGCACATTCACCAACCCATCTAATGAATCTTGGCGATAATTTCCCTTTGATCGCAAAATGTTTAATCCCTTTCTAAGGGTTGATCCTCAAGAATACTCTAAAACATTTTGGAAGTCTAGAGGTTTTCTTCTCTTGTCTACATAGCTCTTCTGCCTACTCTGAGCTGTGGTTAACCTCTTTTGGATCTGTTTCACTTGTTCATTCATCTCTTGTACTAGGTCTGGCCCTATGAGTACATGATCTTCAAAGTCTGCCCATCAAGAAGGAGATCTATAAGATTTGTAGTAGAGAGCTTCATACGAACTCATCCGAATACTCGCTTGATTATTGTTATTGTAGGCAAACTCAGCCAAGTGCAAGTGTTTGCTCCAATTATCCTTAAAGCCAAGGACACAAGCTCTCAACATGTCCTCAAGTTGTTGTATTACTCTCTCAAATTGCCCATCTGTCTAAGGATGAAAGGTCGTGCTTATGGTGAGTCTACTGCTTAAATCTTTCTGTAGGCTCTGCCAGAACTGTGATGTGAATCGGGAATATCTGTCAAACACTATAGTATTGGGTACGCTATGTAACTTACTATCTCCTTGACATATAGTTCTCCCAATTTTTCAACTGTATTTGTAGATCGGATGAGTAGGAAATGAGCTACCTTCGTGAGACGATCCACAATCACCCATATTGTATCTTCACCCTTGTAGTTTATAGGTAGGCTGCTTATGAAATCCATTGCAATATTATTCCACTTCCATTCTAGGATTGAAAGTGGTTGCAACATCCCAAAGGGTTTTCTGTGTTTGGCCTTCACCTTCTGGTAGGTTAGACATTTGGAAACATACTTGGCCACGTCCCTTTTCATACCTCTACACCAATAAGTTTTCTTGAGATTTCGGTACATCTTATCACCTCCCAGATGCATTGTGTACTTAGTCTTATGAACCTCATCCAATATAGTTCTCCTACTCTGCCCATTCTTTGGAACACAAACTCTGTCTCTAAGTCTCAATGTACCTTCGATATCAATCTTGAAATCAGTGTGTTTTCCCTACTTGACGTTTTTTTTCAAATTCATCCACTTGTCATGTTTCTATTCATCTCTAATCTTTGGTAAGAGACTTGGTTGGTAGACCATTGCACATAGGTGTGCTTGCTTGCCATCTAAAGTTACACTCAAGTTGTAGTCACTAATAAGCTGATACATTTGCCCTTTCTCCTCAATTCTCTTATCGAACTTTCTCCTAAGGGCATCAACTACAACATTTTCCTTCCTTGGATGGTAGAGTAGGCAGAAATCATAATCCCTCAAAAACTCCATCCATCTCTATTGTCTCATATTCAGTTCTTTCTGAAAATAGATATACTTCAAGCTCTTATGATCTAAAAATAGGTGGAATCTCTATCCATAGAGATAGTGCCTCCAAATCTTTAAGGAAAACATAATAGTAACTAGTTCTAGGTCATGTGTAGGGTAGTTCTACTCATGGATTTTCAACTGTCGAGAGGCATAAGAAATAACTTTCCCCTTTTGCATCAATACAACACCCAATCCATTTTGTGAGGCATCATTATACAAAATGTATCCAACACCATGAGTAGGGTAAACAAAATTGGAGTTGAAGTCAACCTCTTCTTCACCTCTTGGAAAGATTCCTCACACCTTTCATCCTAGATGAACTTCTCACCTTTCCTGGTCAGCTTAGTCATAGGTCCAACTAACTTGGAGAAGTCTTGGATAAACCTACGGTAACATCATGCCAAACCCAAGAAACTTCTGATTTTAGTCGTTGTCTTTGGCTGCTTCCAATCAGTTACTAACTCCAATTTATTTGGATTGACTGATATCCCTTCAGTTGATACTGTGTGGCCAAGAAAATTGATCGTCTTCATCTAGAACTCACACTTGCTGAACTTAGCATATCCCTCATTTCTCATCAATGTGCCTAGCACAATCTTTAAGTGCTCTACATGTTCAGCTTTTGATCTGGAGTAGATTAGGATATCATCCACGAATAATATTACGAACTAATCCAAATATTGTTGGGAGATTGTTCATTAACTCCATGAATGCGACTGGTGCATTGATCAAGCCAAACGACATCACTGTGAACTCAAAATGCCCATATCGAGTTTTGAAGGTTGTTTTATGGATGTTTGCCTCCCTGATCCTCAACTGGTGATAACCTAACCTTAGATCAATTTTGGAGAAGTGTGCGGTTCCCCTCAATTGATCAAATAGGTCATTTATCCTGGGCAAAGGATATTTTTTCTTTATGTTCACTTGGTTGATCTTCTTGTAGTTAACACATAACCTCATTGAGTCATCTTTCTTCTTCACAAATAGTACAGGAGCACCTCATGGTAATTCACGGGGTCTAATGAGTCCCTTCTCATAGAGTTCATCCAGTTTTGTCTTGAGTTCGATCAACTCTACTAGCGTCATTCTATAGGGAGGAATGGCTATAGGATTTGGGCTGGATGCAATTAAATCTTGAACTCTACCTATATGTGTGGTGGTGGTCCAGGTAAATCTCTGAAAAACACATCTAGATACTTATGCACTATAGGTATCTCCTGAATAACTTTTGGCTCCCTAATATCATCATCCAAAACTTGTGTGAAGTCTTCACTCTACCTTATGCAATGCAGCATAGTGGTCATAGGGTTTCGGGATAATCTCTGCATATCCCCCTTAACTTTTACTAGTTCACTAAATGGTAGAGTCAACGTGACTCCCCGTCTCAAGCAATCAATTTGAGCCTAGTATTGGATTAACTAGTCCATGCATAGTATCACATCATAACCATGGAAAGCTAACATTGCAAGGTCGACAGCTATTAGTTTATTTCCAAATCTCAACTCACATGTACAAGTTTTCTGCATGGTCATTGTAGTTCTTATGGGAGTGGATACATGAAGTGGTTTTGATGGTGTGGATGTTATTAGTTCTAAACGCCTAACTAGGTTCTCTAACACAAATGACTTAGTGGTACCCGAATCAAACAAGATCTTAACAAAAACATTAAATAACAGAAATGTACCTTCAACAGTCGGAGTTGGGTCCACCTATCCATCCTCAATAGCAAACACTTTGGCCTGATTTTGTCTGCCATATTGTTGTTGTTGCTTCTGTTGTTGGGGTTGCCTTTATTGTAGTTGTTGTTGTCCACGTCCACCTTGGTTTCTGCTTTAACCATTATTTTGTCCTTGGATCTATTTCTGTGGTCCTTGGTTTTAATAGTCCTTGGCAAGATGACCCTTGTGCCCACAACTATAGGAAGCTCCTTCTCTCCAAGCCAGCTGCTTGTCAACTCTGCCTTGGTTTTGTTGCTTTGGTGTCTGGTTCTTGTTCTACTTCTTTTGGTTTCCTTGGAACTCTTTGCCATTGCTTGGTCTCTTTCCCTTTTTCTCAACTTCTATTCAAATTTGACTTCTCGTTCGATAAGTATTGCTTTTTCCACTACTTCCCTGTAACTCTTCAGACCCATTGGATGCACCATTCTGCGAATTTCAATTTTTAGGCCTTCTCCAAAACTATGGGCCTTCATTTTCTCATCCCTGATCAATTTAGGTGCAAACTTGGCCAATTTAGTGAACTTGACCTCGTACTCAAACACAGTCATGTCTCTCTAAGTCAACCTGATGAACTCAGACTGCATCTGCATTTGTGTGGCCTCTAGAAAGAATTTCTCATAGAACACCTCACTGTATTCTTTCCAGTTCATGTGTCAAACATCGATGTTAAAATCTACCTTCAGCATTCGCCACCAACTCCTAGCTGGTCCCTTAATTAGATGTGTTGTCAGTGCAACCTTGCAAGGTCTTGTAGCCCTTAGCACAACAAAGTGTTTGTCTAACTATTGGTACCAATGATATGTAGCCATGCGGTCAGATGTACCATCAAATTAGGAAAGGTAGAGTTTTTGTAACTCTATCAACATCGCCCTCTACTCCTTGCCCTTAATTTCCTCCCACGAACTCTGATGAATTGGAAACTCTGGCATGAGCGCCGACTATTGCACCAAAATCTGCTCCAAAAGTGATGCTTGTACTTGCGACTCTAGTATTGCCTATGCCTACATCTGGCAATACTCTAATGATCTGCCTAGTGACCCGTCTAGTAATCTCATCCTAGAACGCTAGAGTCAACATAACCCAACTTGAACCTCAATCTGATTAACCAGTGGTCCCTGCCCCTGAGGTTTAGCCTCATCATATGCGACAGCGCTTGTAGTATGTGTCTCGGATCTAGCCATTTATCTACAACCAAAGATTCATTCAGTCACACTAACATGACTATATTTATGTCTCTAAGTTCTCATTTGTTCAGTGGCATATTGGTTAACGCTTTTAAGTTTACAGTGAATTGTTTATTTCTAAATATAGGATTTGGTCTCAAAATTTAAAAGGACATTCATAACATATACATTGAGATTTTCCACATACGCAAGGCATGTAAGCAAACAATCACACATACAATCAAGCATATTGTAATACCCTGAAAACTTTGTATTTAATTAAATGAAATTCAAGATCAATTCAGTGAAATTTGGGTGCAAAATGAAACTGACCTCATTTCAAGGCTAAATTAGGGACCCAAAACAACTTGAAATGAAGTAAGGTGACATTAACCAACTAAGGGGACAAAACATCAAAAAATTAAAACAGTTGGTCAAGGTTAAGGTTTTCATTTGCTAAACGCCCTTCAAGGGGTCCAAATTAGAAAGAATTGTCAGAACAATTGGCCAAGATTTGGATTTTCATTTGCCTAGTAACCTCATTGGGTCTTATATAAGGAAAGTTTTTGAGGGAAACTCACCTTTGGCCAAACCATACCTCAAAATGTGCATTAGGTTCATGTGATTCCAAAACTATAGGATATAAATCATATTTTCATGTAAATAAGTAGATTTTAAATTTTATTTGATTTTTGTGAACCCATGAAATTACGGCCACCCCTAACATGTGCAAGTCACATGCGTGGAACACCATGATCATGTGCACCCTGCCCTACCCTAAGTTCCATGGGACGTGTCCATTATTTGAAACTATGAAGAACGATCCCATGTGCCATGTAAATGATCAAATATGCCCACACCTATAGAAACCATGAAGAATGATTCCATGTGCAAAGATAAATGATCATGTACACTGAGGTTACATATAAAATGTCTCATAAGTGTGTGTGTGGGCACACATGTGACAAACCCAAGATAGAAGTTTAATGAGAGTGGTTGATTTAAAGAGTTGTAGAAAGATTCCTTCACCTAGAAAAAAAAAATCAGAAAATAAAAACTTGCCTCATGCTCACATGTGGAGCCAAAAAGGGAGAGAATCCAAGGAAAATAAGAAACACTCCAAAGCTTTGTTTTTGTGTGCTCATATTAGAAACTTATTTGATTTTATGAATCACAATATATTAGAATGTTTTCCTACTAATAGAGGACGTCCAAGAGATATTAGAATGTATTCTAAACCTTTAATTGTGTTCATACACATAGAAAAACAAATAAGGTTCAAAAATTTTGCTCACACTTGGATTGAAAACCTTAGTGGTCTCACTTGCCAACCATGAACACACTTGCCTTTCTCACTTAAACCGTCGCCTTATGAATTTGGAAACATGCCAAAATGTGGTGGGATGCCCTAGCTGCCCTAGATGCCCCCCTTGTGCTCATGAACACCTATTAATGTCCCCTGTTGCTTACTTTCATCTCATCCCAAAGCAAAGAGTTAACACCTCCCTCTTTGTTTGTTCTTGCCCTCTTCTTGGCACTTGTTCTCACCCTCTTTTCTTTCTTATGTGAGAAGTCTTATTTCAGTATTTTAGAGAATTGTTAAAGTATTTGTGTTGGTGATTAGAAGTTCTAAAAGTGTTGGATAAGGGGAACCTCTGCCGGATTTTACAAAGAAACTCAAATTAAGGTGGATGGGATTTCTATTACTCCTTCTTTACTACTTCAAGTCTTTAGTATATTCATGTTTGTTTTTTATTTTAACATGTTTATATTTCAGTTTGAAGGATGTTTGATCAAGTTTTCTTTTCAATTTAACATGTTTTCATGTTTTAATTCGTACATGATAGCATAACATGCTTAGAAACCATGCTTAGGCTTATTTTTTTAATTTTTAAGCATGCCATGTATGTTTCCATGTTCTTTTGATTATTTAAATTCTGATATTAATTATTATGATCTTATTTCATATTTATTTGACATTAAATATGAGAAAGTGAAGATAACAATCACATACCATCATTGTAGTCTAAGTGATACTATAGGTGTTCTTTGCATATACTTAGTGTATATGAGTAACATCACTAAGTATGGATGTGTTTTAAAATACTTGGAATACGAACATGTGATCCTTATTTTCAATGGAATGTGACAAGATGAATTGTCATTCCATCCCAGAATAGGAGTATTTTAATTAAGAACATCAAGGGATTAAAAACCCCTTTTGGTCAAATATACAACACTAACAAGATATTGTTTGAAACGCTTAATGTTTTAAGTGGTTGAAATTGGATGTACTTTTGATTTGAATTAGTAAATTAGTAGTTTGGTGAATGATCCACTGGACTATGTGCTTACCCCTTCCTTCTATTTTTCAGGAAATTGAATTTCATGAAGACTATAAATATTTTTGAAAGTCTCATTTTAGAAAGTTTATATTGTAGGGGCATAATGCCCCAAATTTTGAATTTAAGACTTCCACTGAATTTTACTTTTAAATTTTAGAGTTATGTATTCCCCTTTTCATTATTTAAATTTTAAGCATATATCCCTTTATTTTATTCAATAAATAAAGATTGAAGTTTTTCTTTTGATCTCTCTTGTAAAAGTATTATTAAATTAAAATTAAATTACTTGGGTTGTGTACACATTGAGAAATAATAAGACTTAAGATAATAGAAAGTGATGCAAGTCGTGTACTTGTAAATGTAACATTGGACCTAACCCACCTTGTGGTTGAGCTTGAACCTGTCTCTTGGGGGTTGGGATGTTACAAAGGCGATATCAGAGCTTAGCTATTAGATATACTAGGCTAAAAATAGAAAGTTAAGCATAAACATGTGTTGGCCTAGAATTAGAAAGTCAAATATTAGTTGGTTGACAAGAATTAGAAACTCAAATTGGGTTTCACTTTGAATTGAATTGAATCTTGAATGTTTTACCTTTTATTTTAAAATTGAAAAATGTTTTAGAAGGTGTTTCCAAAAAAGGAAATATATGTTTTTAAAACATTTTGTTTGGTTACAAAGACTACAAGTTGAGCTGATAATGGGTAAGTCTTGTCCCGAATAAAGCTAAACTTTGAAAGGGAGGTGGGTTATCCTGCCCTAGAAAGTGTGATTGCTAAGTAGACTTCAGTCTCGTTGCTCGATTGGAGGTTGTCCCACCAGCTTGTACTAGTAGTCTGAGTTGAAAAACACCTTTACTTTCTATAAAAGAAAATTAGAAGGTGAAAAATTAGGGCAAGGAATCGAATAGAAGTCAAAAAAGATGCCAAAGGTGGTATGTCAGCTAGACAAAAGTTGTGAGTCAATCAGACGAAACCTTAAGTCCAGGAAAAAGACCTTAGGTAGAAACGTGGTGTAGCTATGTGTGCCATGGTGGATCAAAAGCATAAATCTTTTGGTCATAGGCTAGAGACTGAAACTTGTATGTAAATAGAAAATTGTTTGATCAGGACACGAGGTCAGGAAGCTTCTATATCTTTTGGTTTCTATGTAGTATGGGATGCATAGGAATTCAGGGTTATGGAGGAAGCCTGGACTTGAAAAATGATGGACCATGTGTGATGAATGATCGGTAACTCTGGCTGAATAAGTTTCTCTATGTTCGCTGGTATGGAACGGTGGAGTATAGTGGGCTCAGGAACCTTAGTTATTGAGCAATTTGCAAAATTGTTTAGGTGCAGCTTTGCTTTGGGTAAAAACCTAAATGGAAGGGGTAGAGTGGTAGGGACACTTGAACCTAAAAGCTTAGGTGGAAGCTTGGAACCCTGCTGTGCTACCATGATTGTATGATTGTATGATATGCATGCTTTATTGTTTATTTGCTTTGAGACCAAATCCTGTACCCATGCATGAAAAGAACCTAGAAGAAAAACTTTAGGCCACTAAACAAATCGAGAACCTAGAAATTGAATCTAGAGTCATGGTAGTATGAATGTTGGCTAAAACAAACATTGACATTAGAAAGATGAGCCGGGAAGAGTTCAAGGAGGTCTTCAACGAAAAGTTCTTTCTGAAGACAACACTGTGGAAGTTACAAGAGGACTTTGTTAGGTTGAATCAAAAAGACTTGACTGTAGCTGAGTACAAGAGAAAGTTTACTAAATTGGATAAGTTCTCTCAGGAACTGATCTAAGAATAAAGAAGGAAAGCTAATTAGTTTGCTTAGGGTCTCAAGATTGAGATTTGAAAGGTGATTATGACTCTAAGCTTAATGACATATAGGGATCTTAGAGTATGAACTCAACTTAGAGCAGAGGTTGAGAAGAAAGAACAAGAGGCCTAGCAATGAAATAGAGAACCAAGAGGCCCAGAAAAGGAATAAGAGTGGTAGGAAGGCACCACAGACCCAGAAATAGGGGCAAAATAAAGATAAACTTAAAGAACATATGAGGAAGCAGGGACTGTGCTATGTGTGCAGGTAGAAGGGTCATGTAGCAAGAAATTGCCCGACTACATCCACCCAGGCTCCTCAACCAGAGAACTCTCAAGGAAGAGGTCAGATTAATCGTTCTAAGGGCAGACAGCAATAACAAAATGCCAACCAAGGGAAAAATTAGGGTCGTGGGCAGAACTAGGCTAAAATGTTACTGCTGAAGCTCAAAAAGATCAAGACCTACCCGAGAGACCATAGTATAAAAAAAAATATTAGGAGAACTTGATTAGCCCTTTATTTAAAATTGTTATATGGTAGCATTTATGAGTTTTAAGCTTTGATAAGGTTTTGTACCTATTCTTTTCAATAAATGAAATTTATTCCCTTAAGAATCCTTGTTGTTACATTTTAAAGGTTCAAAATAGAAAGTCTAGGAATAGAAAGGGTTAGTAATAACGCGAAGCCTGTCGTGTGGTTGAGTCTACTAAGACAGAGGAGGGTTATGACAAAAAAAAACTTTGACCTTCAAATAGGTTGAGAACTTTAGGCTGGGTATGACCCTAAAATGAAAAATGAGCCTATCTCTACAACATGTCTTGCCCACTGGATCTTTTGCAATCAGATTGGGGGGGAACAAAAGGCAAGATGAATGACTTACAAGCCTAAGAGAGGAAATTGAATAAGATAAGCATACTAGCCTTAGGTCAAATACTGAGGATATCCTAAGACTTAGGGAGAAAACACTGTATGGGTAATTGTGGATCATCTTGCTAAAGTGGCTAATTTTTGCCAACCAGATCCAGATCAAATCAATAAGTCTGAGAGAGTTACCCAGACACTAGAGGTTATGTTGAGCTGTAACATCTCGAAAAATTCATATGAAATTTGAATTTTTATTTAGAAAATTTTACGGAATTGACGGATGAAAAATTTGGTAAGTCCTAGTTTACCTAAGTGAGGAATAAAATCAATTTAACGAATTTTTGGGAGAAAATATATGCATATAATGTATATTATGGGATATCATAGCCAAAAATATAAGGATATGTGCAATTTTTGATGAAAACAAGATTAGAAAGTCAATTGGGATCAAGATTTGGCAAAAATCCGAAAATAAAACAAGAAATTCAGCTAAAAAAATCAAAAAATAAACTTAAAACACATCCAACGGCTGCAAACCGTAGATCTAAATCTGATCTCGTGATCCAACGGCCATAGGATGATCCACACCAATGCCCAAGCGCACCAAATAACGAAGATCTAATAGACAGAAACGATCGAGGAAGATCGGACAATCGTGATCAAAGTCACAGAACGAAGATCGCAAAGACGCACGGTACGCTACAACGCGTGCTGATCTCAACCCTCCAATTAGATCTGTATGTGTGTTTCGGGGACGCTCCAAGGTACCGAATAAAAGCCAAAATATGAAATACGAAAAAATGCAAAAATTACCAAAAAATTAGCCGAAAATATCGAAAATTTGAGATAAATACAAAAAATTGATTTTTAAATTCTAAAAAAATTCTGAAAAATACTTATTTTCTCCTTAAAATTAGAAAGTACAAAATTGTAGAGAATTTAGGTGTTTTACTGTAAGAAAAACTCAAAAGTTTCTATTTTTCTCCCTTTGAAAACCTATATAAACCCCTTAAGCTTTCAATTCCTTCATTCCAAAAATAAGAGTTGAAATTGGGTGATCTTTATTGGCATTAGTACGTGGGGGAATTGTTGCCGAAATTTCTGAAGAAAGCGTTACAAGGTGGAAGTGATTTCTAGAACACCCTTCTGTTCTAATTTAAATTCATGGCATGCTCATTGTTTGTGTGTTTTTTACTGAATTCAAAGATTTTCAATTTCAGTTCTAGAATTTTAAATGTTTATTTCAGTATTTCAGTTTTGATTCATGTTTGAGCAATCATATCATCCATGCCATGTTAGTATCATGCTTAGGCTTTTAAATTAAAGTATGATGCATGTTTTATGAGTGTTTCATGAATTGACTATGTATATTCTAAATTTTAGTTTGATTTCATATTCTGAAGTTTATTTTATGAGATCATGATATGAGAATTAATCTAAGACAATAGTAATAATAACCACATACCATCATAGTGGTCAAGGCGACATTATGGATGTTCTTTTCATATGAGTTAGGTCATATGGTTTTCAGACCTAAGTACTTAAGGGTCGTGTACCACATTACCTAGTGGGTCACCATGTGTAACGGGTTGATGTCGACACATGCCACTAACGGGTTGATGCCGAGTGGGCAGTGTTTACTTAGTTAAGAGCATCAAGGGATTAAAGACCCTTTTAATCTAAGACTTGACTTGAACAAATTGTCGTTTGAAACGCCTAATGATTGCAAGTGTTTGAATTATGATTGTGTTATGAGTTTGAATATGAAAGATGGTTGATCGAAAAGGATCCACTAGGCTATGTACTCACTCCTTCCTTTCTTATTTTTTAGGAACATGAAACCTATGGAGCAATTGAATATGGATAGTTCTTAGATAGTTTCTACCTTATTATATTTTTTAGAATTTTTAAGGGCATGTTACTCAAAGTTTTTATGATTTTCTACTGAAAATTATTTTTTTAATTTTTCGCTGTAATAATTAGTTCTTGTAATACCCCAAAATTTTGTCAAATAATTAAAGATAAATAAGTTTAAGGAAAATAAATAAAATAAGTTGAATAAATTAATTTCAAAAATTTTAAGAAATTTTGGGTGCAAATGGTGGGTTGGCACATGAAAAATAATTTGTATTGGAGATATAATAAAAATTAGGATAATTAAATGAAAATTACAATTTAGTGGAATGAATTATGAAATTTAAGGAATTGCTAAAAATAAAGTATAAATACACATATAGGTTAATATGGGTATGAAAAATGTGTGTGTTAGCACAATAAATGTGAATACCACCTATTATAAGAATATGTACATAGGAAAATTTATATAATTAAATAAAATATATTTATTGAAAATAAATCAAACATTATGTAAATAATAGGGTGTAATTTATAAATTATTATCTGAAAATGAAAATAAGAAATAATTTATGTAATTATGAAAAAGGAAAATATAGATTATCCAAATATTAGCATTAAAAATATTAAAGAAACAGAAATATATAAAATAAATGCAATATTAAATAATTAGAAAGGAGAAAATTTTAGCAAATTATTAAAATGGAAGGAAATATACAAGAAAATCAAATTTTTATCAATTAGGAAGTGGGTAATTGCTAAAATTCGGATTATAGAATCTTTAGGAAGTGATTTTGTAATTAGAAATACGATCCAACGGTCAGAAACCCATCATCCGTAGGATCTGAGATCTTACGGTCACGATCGAAGTCTAAAACGGCACCCCGGTACACCGAATCAACGAAATCCAATAGCCCAGAAACGATCAAGTTGATCTAAGGGTTGGGTGCATCTCATCTGATCAAGATTAACACCAGATTCGAGGATCATCAAACGGCCCAAAATGAAGCGCTCGGGAAGATCGCGAATGGATGCGTCAATCTAGGATGATCTAACGGCGCACAATCGATCAAACCAAATCAAACGGTCCAGACGATTTTCGTAAATCGCAAACCGGATCCGTGTACAGTTCTCGAGGAATATCGGACGGATCTGATTTAATTCGTTTTTGGATGATCGCGATCGGTGCTGTGCTCGATGATCATCCGAGGGCTGATATTTGAGGATCTAATTAATCGGTGATTCTCATGCGAAACTCGAGGAAAATCTAACGGTCCAGATTTCATCCACACAATCAAAGTCTGATCGTTGTGATCGAGGATAATCTGATGGTTCCGATTAGCTGCTCCGTATAAAATAAACGAAAATATGAGATAAATCATTAAAAACACATCAAAAATCCGAAAAAAATGTTTCTAAACTCCAAAAAATTCCAAAAAAATACCTACTATTCTCCTATGCTTGGGGGGCACGAAAATTTAAATTTTTGCAAATTATCCACCAAAAAACTTACCATTTTACACACTTTTGAAGCCTATATAAACCCCCCATGCTCACAAATCAAACCATCCCAAGCAACAAGAGTTGAGTTGTCATCTTGTGCTTCA
>JAJIYU010009822.1:0-16638 GCA_030144865.1 Tinospora cordifolia | reverse complement strand
TTCACTAAAAATAAATTTGTAATGCAATATTTCCAAAACTATAATAGTATTTTTTTTTTCAAATTGATATCTACAAAGTAATAAAATTTTTGTTATTTATATAAAAATAATTTTTTGAATAATTATAATACTAAAAGCAATTTGTTAAAATATTTTTTTATAAACAAAATTATCAATTGTTTAACAAAATTATTAATCGTTTATTAATTGTTTACCCTCACTGTTCATCATCTTCTTCAAACCCTCCCTGTTCATCTTCTTCTTCATTTCTACCGTCTACTACTATTCGCCATTTTCTAGATCTGCTATTGTTCGTTGCTCCGAAATCACACATCTCTCAGAGCCGGCCAGCGGCGTTCTTTCTTCTATATCTCATTTCTCTTTGCTTCTGGGTTGCACCATCGCTGGAACATCCGAAATCAGTCGCTACATAATGATTTCAGCCACTGCACCTTCTTCTTCTTCTCCATGCTCCACCTCTGTTGCGATTCTTCTTCTCCGTTTGGTGTTCGCATTGCACGTAATGGTCCGTTCCCTTGTTGCACATCCGAAATCGTTGCTGAAATCGCCGCCCCTTCTTCTGCTGCTATTGGTTCGTGCTAGTTTGTTCTCTTCTCTTGCTATGTCTGGTTTTGGTTCGTAATGAGAAAGAGTTCTGTAAAATCTATTTTATATATATATATCTTTGGGCAGTGCTGTAAAAATTTTTAGCTGAGTTGTATATTGTGATGACATGGAACATAACATTCTTGCCATGTAGGAGCCATCTAAACAACATCAGAAAGGTTCGTATTTATTTGCTAATTTTAAAAGATTTGGATTATTCTGCCAATTTGTTCAAACGTTAGGATATTTTGGCTTATTAACCCATATATATATTGTTTATCATCTATCAATCTGTTATAGCCATTAGCTACAATCAATCCGTTATATCTATGTTTATCAAGGATACAATCAATTAACATCAATCAACTTGAATATCAACCCACCTATTAATGTATATTAAATTCAATCTATCATCCATCTGCCTAATACAATCACCCATCTCTTGTTGTTGCTTATATATTGATTTATTAAATCAATCTATCGGTTTCCATTGTAAACCAGTTTGGATGTATATCTGTATGCCCATTTGTTAACCGATTATATATTGTAAAATCTGTTAACCAATTAACCGATTATATAAATTATAAAATCTACTCACCAATTACTATATATAATCCTTTTTTTTTGTCTTATATGTATATATTTTCGATTATATATATATATATATATTCACGTTCTTTATAATTCAATGTATAAATCACATTTCTCCTTAATTTACATATATATTTCAATTAGATTATTTATACATATTTTCCATTCATGATTTCAATCTATCTATTTCTTCAAATTATATATTTTTTTGAACCAATTATTAAAGAATGTAAAGAAAAGCAAACGAATTATAACTTTAATTGTCAAACCACTCTTCGAACGCATTTTGAGAACTCTGATAGTGGCTTCTAAATGCTCCTTTGTTCTCCTTTGATAAGTCTAAGGTTTTGAAAAAGTTTAGAATGTTTTAAAATAGAAGAAAATAGGGTTTATGTCGAGAATTTTACTTAGTCTCTCAATTGTATTAAAGCACCTAATTCTTAGTTGTACCACATAGTTTTTCAATTGTATTAAAAATAAATAATTTCCAGTGGTATTAGAATACATAATAATAATAATAATAATAATTATTATTATTATTATTATTATTATTATTATTATTATTTTATTTTTCCTTCAAGCTTATAATTTTGTTCTATCATTATCATCATCATCATTATTATTATTATTATTTTCCACTATCACATAGGCACTCCATTATATATTATCAAGTCACCTTATATTTTCTAAAAGGGGATCGTACATTTTTTTTAGAAGTAAGGAAATGTTATACTACTTGTAAAAAGTCAAGATTTTACTGATATATTTATTTTGTTTACTGCTTCATAAATTAAATAATTTTGACACTTTTCTATATCTTAATGCATGCAGATAATGCAAACGATTATCCACGATCCTTGAAGTACGAAAACCATAGGGCTTTTGAAAAGGTAGCCAGCTTGTAATTTGACAAGGACTAATCACTTCACACCGAATAACTTTTGCCAATAATATTTAAATTTCTATGACTATAAATTGTTGCCAGAGATAGGAATTTGTAGAGTATAAATACAATACAAGATTCCAATAACTAATTCTTTTATGCAGCACTTCAAGTTCATCAAAACAAATCTAATTAAAAAACCAAACTAGCTTCTATTATCACATAACCCATAACACAAATTAAACACATATTTTCTTTCAACTAGCCAATTACTACTCACTAGAATTAAGTACTAATGCAACATGTATTCACATCCTCCTCTATTACCCTTAGCACTATTTGAAGGCGTATAGTCAGAAACACAAACCACACAATCATTAATACCTTCTCGTAGCCTTCCGTACCAAAATCACGCATCCCAAAAAGAAACTCGAATGGGTTCTCCAAGTATTTTAAATTTCACCCCCAAAGTTGTCGTTTAAGCAAGGTCTTGTTGTTACAGATTGCAACTAACTCACTTTGACACCTTGAAATCATAATCACGAGCTTAGTTTTCTCCATTCTAATGTTTGGTACTTCAAATCTATATATCAAAGATGAGAAAGAATGATTTTACCTCAAGGAAAGATCACCAAATTGCCATGAAAATACTCCTCTAAAACTCAAATCAAGCACTTTTTCTATTGCTTCAAGATTTAGCTATGTTGAATGCCCCACCATAATGACTAATTTTCTTTCCTATGGCTATGAGCTTGGACCCTTGGGAAGGTGTGGTCTTGGTGAGGCATTCAAAGGCTCTCCGATGGATGCTTTTTGAGGTTTTTGGGTTTAGGATGAAGGGGAATGAAGATGACAAAATGTTAAAGTATACAAAGAGGGCTTTGGTTGCATGTTTGGGGCACCCTTAGATGGACAAAACCCTAGTTATGTAGCCATCAAAATGTCCCTTGGGTGGCCATGCAAGGGGCCTTGCCGGCCAGACCCACATGGTTCTACCCATGGCCTTGTTACCCATTAAAACCATGGGCCAAAACTAGGGGTTGTGCTAGTTTCTTGATGGGAAAGGAGGGGAGAAGGAGAGGGAAATGAGAGAAAACGAGAAGAGGAACGTGTGGGCTAGCTTGCGCGCCACCACTAACTCACATTGGCTGTGAGGCCCATGCGCCTATTGGGCTTGGATAGGCCTCACGGCCTATGTGTATTTGTTAAGCATGCATAGGCTTGAGCCAATCCCCTATTTAGCCCACTTGGGTCGGGGCGTGGGCCTGTCCACCATTAGGCCCACATTGGCTTGGGCCTGCACGTATGGGCTTCCCAAAAAACCTTCCTTTTTTTCTCATTATTGTATCTCACTTCTTTCTTTTCTTCGTCCCCCATTTTTTCTTCTCTCTCTCTCTTTTTAACAAAAAAATTGTTACTTTTTATCACTTTTATAATATATATATATATGTGTGTGTATGTGTGTGTATCATAAATTTTCTAAATTATGT
Source organism: Tinospora cordifolia (assembly GCA_030144865.1). NCBI lineage: Eukaryota > Viridiplantae > Streptophyta > Magnoliopsida > Ranunculales > Menispermaceae > Tinospora > Tinospora cordifolia. The sequence goes on along the minus strand of JAJIYU010009822.1, from coordinate 13,068 downwards.
GCAAATTAGTTTGAATTTCTAAAATTTTTTTATTACCTTGGATACAATACTATCAAATAAGTGACACCAGTTGTATCAAGAATGAGTGTCATTACAATATGTATACATAAACACATAATATAATAAAAATAAGAGCAATTGGTATTTGGTAATTATATGATTTAAGTTATACCACTTTATCATTTATATTAAGTACTTATTACACATTTTCGTTGAAAACGATGAAAGAAAGAAGACTTCTAAATATATTATAATTATTATATGCAACTGTAATATTTATAACCATTGAATTTATGAGTATGGACCTAAAAATAAATTGTATAATACTCGTTCATTTAATAAGTGTAGACACTCCAATTATATATTATCAAGTCACCTTATATTTTTCTAAAAGGGAATCAGACATTTTTTTTTTACTATTTCAAGTCATAGAGTTAAAAACATCAACCACACAAATCATTAATATCTCTCAGCTCAGCAGTGTCAATTTACGCATGATTGTTTACCCAAATCTTAGATTGGCCAATCTTAGACAACTATTAATGGTCTAGAGCTAACCTCTTTCAATAAAAAAAAAAAAACATATTTAATAGTTATACTATTCAAGTCATGTTCCGGTCACATTAATAACTTATTAAATTTTTATTTATGAAATTGTATTGTACAAGACTCAAAATAAAATTAATCCATCATTTAAATTATTTATAGTAACTATTTATATAATATAATTTTTTTATAATACATATAATGTAAATTATTTACACTTTTATAAAAATTATATGTGATTGTTTAAATTTTTAAAAATATTATTTTTTATTTTTAAAATTTATTTATTCAAAATAATAATAATAATAATAATAATTCTTGTACTAATGTAGTTATTGGAAATAAATTTTGCAACACGAAAATTAATATTTTTTATATTTATTAGATATCATCATGTATTTATTTTCCTTGTGCTAAAGTAGCTAGGATTGAACATTAGAGGATGAATTAAATTCCATGTCCAAGACAAACAACCAAAGAAATGGAGACGATGACTTGACTTGGTAACTTGTAAGTTTCGTGCTTCTTGCAGGCTAGGCCACTTGAAATGACATGGTGACTAATAATTTCATGTGCAAGACAAACAACCAAAGAAATGAGGACCATGACTTGACTTAAGTTGATTTGCCCTCGTGACTTGTGTGTTTTTTGCTGCTTGCGGGCTACGCCAGTCGAAATGACATGGTGACTAATAATTTCCTGTGTAAGACAAACAACCAAAGAAATGAGGATCATGGCTTGACTTAGGTTGCCTTGCCTCCGTGACTTGTGTGTTTCTTGCTGCTTGAGTGGCGCGGGACATGATGACTAATAATTTCATGTGTAGGACCAACAACCGGCCATGACTTGACTTAAGTTCTCTTGCCTTTGTGACTTGGGTGTTTATTGCTACTCGAAATGACATGGTGGCTAATAATTTCCGCAGTCAAAAGTCGTACTTTTCGTTGTAATTATTAATTTATTATTTCACTTTTGAACTTAATTTAAGTTAATATTTTATTTTTTTGAACTTAGTTTAGGTGACCTTAAATAATAATTTATAACATGATACAATAACTTAATATAAATATCTTAAAAATTTGATAGATTTAAATTTAGCATAAACATGTTTGAGTCAAAATAGATTAAACACAATTAGAAACGACGAAATATAGGTCATAAACAGGTTAACTTAATAAACTAAAAAATAATATATTCAACACGATTATGCATAAGTTAAGAAATAAATTATAAATAATTAATTTAAAATTAATATATTTATTAATTTATTGATAGTATAATTTTTTATTATTTTTTAAATATAATCTTTTAAAATTTTAATTTTTTAATATGTTTTATATTTTTATTAATATTTTTTTTTATAAAAAATTACTTTAAAAGTTGATTGTAAAAAATTAAATAAGTTATATATATACATATATATATACACGCAGTTATGAACAAGGTTATAACATAACTCGTTCATTATAAGACTTGTTTATTGCACGATCTGTTTATAATATATGTGACACAACACATTTACGACACAATTCATTTATGACACAATAACATGAATTGTCATCCCTATATACCAAACACAACTAGTTTTAGCTATGTTGGACATATAAATTAAAAGGAGATTTCTAAAATCAGAATGCATTTTCATTTTTTTATTAATTATTGTTTTAAACACATTAAGTATGTTGGGAATATATATGTATGTATGTATGTATGTATAAACTGGCTCAGTGCTAAGGCGCATGGTTTGTCACTTGAATGTCTCATATGGTGGCCGCATTTAGTTAAGTATTTACAGCTGTTTTTGAACAATCCAAACTATTTTTAAGATGCTTATCAACATCTAATTTTATTATAGGTTAAACAGAAAAAGACAACTTTTTCAATCTTTTAAAAAAGTTGTACAAGTACCATTTTCTTGTAGGATTTCTTTAGAAATATATTTTGAAAAAGTATTTTTGCCAAAACTATGTCGAATTTTCCTAATATAAAGTCTCATGATATTATTACTAATGTTCTACTTCTACCTCAATTGCAAGATTTTGTTAGTACATACATACATACATACGTATGTATATATATATATATATATATAACAAATAGCAATTGGTGTTTGGTAATTATATGATTTAGGTTATGCCACTTTATCATTTCTTCTATAGAAAAAAAATTTCTGAATGAATGGATTTTTAATACGAAACAAACCGCCAATTTTGACTTCTACTACATATATAATGATGTTACAAATATTTATATACTGGGAATATAATAAAATTAATAGATCTTATTAATAGGTATGGTGTTCCACTTTATTATTTATATCTATAAGGAAAAAAAATGTCAAATAAATAGACACATATATGACATAATAAAACTGACAGTCATTGGGGTTTGGCAATTATATGATTTAGGTTACCCCGGTTTATTATTTTTCTACAAGGAAATTGTCAAATAAATAAACTTTTGATTTAAAGAAAGTTTTAGAAGATAAAGATAATGGTAATATAGTTCAACTTATGTGTGGAAAAAGTTATTACCTCGCTTGGCCATTGCTTTTAAGAAAGAGTCAAGACTTAAATAAATAAATAAATAAAAGTTCCTTCATCGCTCTATGATCAAGAATTTATTAAGATTTTGATGTGCACTATTAATAATTTTTGTTAGAAGAGAAATAAATTATTCTTCTCATTTGCTTGACATTAAAAAAAAATCTCATCTTGACTATCAATTATTAATAATTTTCTTAAAAAAAAAAAAGAAATAGCTCTTCTTGACTTCATTAAATAAATAAAAATATTTCTTCTTGATTTTACATCAATTACTTATTAAGATTTTGACGTGCCCTTGCTATTAATAGCTTTTGTTAGAAAAAATAAAAATATCCCTTCTTAACTTTATGTCAAGTATTTATTTATAATAAGTACTTGTTATACATTGTCATTAAAAGTGATAAAAAGGAAGGAGACTACTAACTATATTATAATTCTTATGTTTATGCAAGTGTGATATTCATAACCATTAAATTTATGAGTTAGACCTGAAAATAAATTGTGTAGTACTCATTTATTTAATAATTGTAGGCACTCTAGTTGTATATTATCAAGTCACCTTACATTTTCTAAAAGGGAATCATACATATTTTTTTAAAGAAAGCAAGCACTATTTCAAGTCGTAGAGTTGGAAACATCAACCACACAATCAATAATACCGCCCAGTTCAGCAGTATTAATTTAGGCATGATTGTTTACCCAAATCTTAGATTGGCAAGTTTTAGGCAACTATTAATGGTCTGGAACTAACCTCATTTAATAAATAAAAAAAAACATAGTTATAATATTAACAGTTTCACGTCTTTGCCACATTAATAACTCATAGAATTTTTATCTGTTAGACTATACTATATAAGACTCACATTAACATTAATCCGTTATTTAAACTATCTATAATAAATATTTTATAAAGTATAATTTTTATAATACATATAATTTAAATCGTTTGCACTTTAATAAAAAAATATATGTAATTGTTTAAATTTTTAAAAATTATATTTTTATTTTAAAAAATTATGCATTCAAAATAATAATTATAATTCTTGTACTAAAGTAGTTATTAGAAATAAATTTTGCAACACGAAAATTAATATTTCTTATATATCATTATGTATTTATTTTCCTGGTGCTAAAGCAGCTTGGATTGAAAATTAGATGATGAATTAAATTCCATGTGCAAGACAAACAACCACAGAAATGGGTACCATGACTTGACTTGGTGACTTGTAAGTTTCTTGCTGCTTCTGGGCTACGCCACTGGAAATGACATGGTGACTAATAATTTCCGCACTCAAAGTCGTACTTTTTGTTGTAATTATTAATCTATTATTTCACTCTTTTTAACTTAATTTTATCCAATATTTTGCTTTTTGATCTTAGTTTAGTTGGCACCACTAGAGACAATATGATACAATATGATAACTTATAATTTATGATACAATATGATAACTTAACATGAACATAACATAAAATTAACAGATTTAAATTTAAAATAAATAAGTTTAGGTCAAACTATGTTAAATACGATTAGACACGGTTAAATATGAGTCATAAGTAAGTTAACCTGATAAATCTAAAAATAATATGTTTAACACGATTATGTATAAATTAAAAGACAAATTAAAAATAACTTAATTTAAGATTAATATATTTATTAATTTTTTGATAGTGTAATTTTATTATTATTCTTTTAAATATGATTTTTTAAAAAATTTAATTTATTTTTAATATATTTTATATTTTTATTAATATTTTTTATAAAAAATTACTTGAAAGTTAATTGTAAAAAGTTAAATAGGTTATATATACGTACATAATTATAAACACGATTACAATATGATTTATTTATTACACGACTTATTTATAACACGAACCATTTACAATATATATGACACGCCCCGTTTATGACATGACTCATTTACGACACAATCCGTTTATGACATAATGACGCAAATTGTGTAACGACATGTATTTTTGGGCATTGAGTCAACGGGTTTGATATATATTTTCATATATGAGTTGATAAATTATGAATGAAAATACATCATCAAAGATGTAGTGATCGTCAAATTATGATGATGGATACAAACCACATGAACACAGAGCAACTTGAGAACCATCATGTAATTTGTAATGTTATAAAAAATATATAATAATCTATAGTTTACAATAAATACACACAAAGTCGTTATATTAACTGTTAATTCTTGTGTTGATTATATTAATTGTTAATCTTGTGTTAATTTAATTTAATTGTTTTATATTTCTTTAAAAAGTTTTCAAAAATTCAAAAAAATTCTCCAAAAATAAAATATATTTTTTAAAAATTTTGAATAATCTTTTATTGAAAAATAAAAAGGGATATTTTAAAAATTAAAAATTTAGTTTGAGTAAATAATTTTTGAAAATAAAAATATAATTTTTAAAATTTAAATAATTACATATAATTTCTATTTAAGTGTAAATAGTTTAAATTACATTTATTATAAAAAAGAAATATGAAAAAGAAATATGTATTTCATAAATTATATATTGTAAAATAATTAAAATGATGGATGAATATAATTGTGAGTCTCATATAATACATTCTAATAATTAATAAAGATAGTCTAATAGATAAGAGTTCGATAAGTTAATAATGTGATTGAAAATACCTTGTAATGGAAATGTCGTATAAATCTTATTTTGAACTCCAAAATACCACAACATTTAATGTGGTGTACATTTACACCATTAGATTAAAAATGATATTGCATACCTTGAGATACTTACCCATTTGTCGAGTAATTATATATTTATATTGTAATGTTTGATGTTTAAAATGAGATTTATATATCATTGCTCAAGTTGTAATTTACAAGGACTAATCACTTCATTCCAATAACTTTTGCCAGTAATGATAAATCTCTAATTCTTTTATATATAAAACACTTCAACTTTGTCAAAACAAATCTAATTATACCAAATTCAGATCCTATTATTACATAACCCATGACATAGATTAATTATTTTTTCAAGCTAATTAAGTACTGCTAACTAGAATATTACGTACTATACTAATTAATCATGCTCATCTTCTTCAGGAATTATTGTTAATACATTGTCATGGCCATTACGACCAGGGTTAGTTGCACTACTGTGCAATGGCTTGCCACTAGAAGCAAATGGATTAGGAGGCATGATCAAGCTTTCTACTTCTCCTTCCAACATTTGAACCACAGCTTTCATGGAAGGCCTATCAATTGGACACCATTGAATGCACCAAAGTGCCACAATGGTCAGCTTCTTTGCTACCTCTTGATCTTCATCTCCATCTTTCTCTATGATTCCCAATTCTCTACCTTGATCCAAACACTTATAAGCCCACTCTGGGAAGTAAACTTGGCTATCATTACTCACTGTTGCATCTGTGTTCTTTCTCCCTCCAACCATCTCAAGCAACAACATTCCAAAGCTATAAACATCAGACTTATACGACACATTCCCAAAATTCCTCGACAACACTTCGGGGGCAATGTAGCCTATTGTTCCCCTAGCAACGCTCATAGAAACAATGCTTTCTCCTTTCAAGCATAGCTTTGCAAAACCAAAATCGGCGATTTTAGGGTTGAAGTTTTCATCCAACAAGACATTATGTGGCTTGATATCAAAATGCAGTATTCGTTGGTCACATCCTTGGTGAAGATATTCGATTCCCTTTGCTATCCCTATTGCAATGTCTAGGAGTTTCTTCCACCCGAGAAAAGGGTTTTTTCCTTTATTTCTAGAGAAAATGTACTTTTCTAAGGACTCATTTGGCATGAACTCGTAAATAAGAGCTCTTCTGTAACCGTCGGCGCAAAAGCCGACCAAACGAACTATATTGACATGGTGGATTGTGCCAATGGTGCTCACTTCATTGATGAATTCTTCTCCATTTCCTTGTGTGTCGTTGAGAATCTTAACTGCAACTTCAATTTCATTGGAAAGTTTTCCTTTGAACACATTGCCATACCCTCCTTGACCCAATGCATGTGTGAATTGGTTTGTAATTCTCTTAAGGTCAGCATATGAGTATCTTGTGGGCTTTAGAGCTTTGTAATCTTCTAGGAATTTCTTAATTCTGAGTTGACACTCTTGCTCTATCTTGTCCAAATTGTGCATGCGGTATAGTTTTACAGCAATGAGAATTATCAGTACGAGAAGTGAGAACCCAAGAGTTATGCCTGCAAATATGTCATTGATGTGCACACATGTCATTAAAAGCATAGTATGTTCCTTATAACAAGTCGTAGACGCTACAAAACATAAAAGGAATTAAAGTAAGGGCTTTACCTATAATCAACTTCTTTGGAGCACCTGAAAGAAAGGGGCGACTATGTTAAACCTCTTCACTACGTACCAATATCTATGCTATTTGTAAAGCAAAAACTTGTACGCCAACTTTCAACAACTTCTAAAATTACTCACTCTTTCTTAATGTTAATTTTTTTTTTAAAAAAATACAGATATTAAAGAAAATTTTATAATAAAGCAAAAAAGCGAAGTTTAAATAATTTTAAATAAAATTACAAACTTAAAAAAAAAATACTTCATATTTACCTACACCCAATAATGTAAGCTTTTTAAATGCAAATTTGCTTTTGTTAATATTTTTAATAATTTAATCATATTAAAAATATAATTCTATTTTAATAAAATTTAAATAATTTTTTAGCAAAAATTTCGTGCCTGCAGAAATACTAGTATACATATTTATGAAATGAAGAAATTGAATGACCTTTTTTGGCAGGAGGTACAGGGTCGAAGCATTCTCTAACGGTTCCAGTTTTGTCCTTTAATCTGCAGCCTTTCCCCTGTAATTCACAATGACTACACCCTGGTGCCACCCAACTCAATCTAATACCCCACTCCTGCTTCTCTGGATCTAAATCCCCCATTTCCACATAAGGCACTGTTTTTAATTTCGTGCAATATGAGACAGGCAAGTCCTCCATGCTGAGACAACAATCTAGGGAATTTTCATTGCAGCAATCTGATCTCTCAAATGCAGCAAAAACCTGATTTGATCCAGGAACACCAAGACAATCAATTTGGTAAATTTGGTAAATTGTGATAAATTTTCCATACACAGATGAACAGGTAAAAAAGGAGACATTAAAGAGCTGGGCGGAGAACATTGCATATTGCTCATAAAGAAATGGAGAATTAGAAGTATTAAAATGTAGAAGGCGCTGAGGAGTGCAACCAGAAGGATCATAGAGATCTATAGTTAGGGAAGTGTAGTTTATGGCTTTCACAAAAAAGGGTTCTGAGAAGGGAAGATGAAGCACAGTTTCGTTGGCATCATCAGAGCAAGAAAGATCGAATCCAGGGTAGCCACAGTGATCTGGTTGAACACCCTTCAATCTAAATGGAAATTGTACATGAGGGCCATTCGGTTTGCACGGCATTGGCTGGCTGCAATCATCTAATTGGCTTGATAAACCAACGTCTGCAACAAAGAAGATGAAGAAAAAGGAGATGAAAAACATGAAAACTGGTTGCAAGTTGCCACGCATATTTGGGCTCTCTTTGTTTCGTACTAAGGTATTAGTCGATTGAGGAAAAAGTAATGGGAACCCTCGTCAAAATTCGATTCTAATTAGCTTCAATCTCACAATTACCAAGTTATTTTTCGAAAGGTAAAAAAAATAAATAATAATAATAATAATAATAAATCAAAAAGTGGAGACAATTCGCAAATTTGATTGATCTTGACTTAGAATCGACAAAATGCACTTGTCAAGAAAATAAAGAGTGTAATTTTTTCTCTTGAATGTTTAACGACTTAAATGTTTAACTAAACATAATAACATATTATATTAAGGTAATGTAATATAAACAGTACTCAATTTTTATTTTATTTTTATTTTAACTTTTAATCATGGGTTCAAATTCTATTTAAATATTTTAATTTTTTTTAGAAGTTATATCTCTATTTTAATTAGAAGTTAAAAAAATAAAAAATATCCCAAAAAATATTTTTTTTATTGCCTTCTAAATTTTGAAAATAGACTTATTAACGCCACTTAAATGTTTATTTTCCAATAAAAATAAAAAATCTGCAAGGAAATGCCCAAACTTTTTCAAACTAAGAAATCGCAGGGAATCTATAAAATTGTTGGGAATGAATGAAATCATCCTATGATTCTTACCCATTATTATAAAGCTCAAATCTCTCTCACACTTTATCTAAGCCAAAGAAGAAAGTAAAATGTTGAAGATCGAAAACAACCATTGCTTCTTCTTCTTCTTCTTCTTCTTCCTGTCCTGCTTCTTGCTCAGCTGTGAGTCCCAAATAAATAAGCCCTACTGCTACCCATCTTCTTGCGGCGCCCTACGCAATATCAGCTACCCATTTCGCCTAAAGACCGATCCTCGCAATTGCGGTGATCGCCGCTACGAACTCGCTTGCGAGAACAATCGAACAATCCTCTACTTATACTCTGGCAGATACTATGTACAAGCAATTTCGTACGAGAAATATACTATCAGAATCATAGATCCTGGGCTCCAAATCCACAATTGCTCATCTCTCCCTCGTTACTCCCTTACTCGAAGAAACTTCAGACGTGTTGATGATCCTTATGCACTTGATTCACCATGGATAAAATTTCAATTCAGCAATCTTGTCACAATGACATATGTGCGTTGTCCGTTTCAAGTTGTAAATCCATGCTATAGGAATTGTGGTTCTTGTTTGAACAATGGATCGTATGTCGTGCTCGGACAAATGCGCTTGTCGGCTTTGAAGGATTCTTGCAGTGTCGGATTGCGAGTTGATGTTTCAATCGATGATGATCGACTTCGGGACAGTGACTCCTCGCCGGCTTGTGATTTCTTGAAATTTTCTTACTATGATTTACATGGTTTCATGGCCAAGGGTATTGAGCTTACTTGGTATCGTGTGTACTGCGGTAAGTGTTCAACAGGAACAATAGGGTGTCTCCTTGAAGAAAATGGAAACATTTCCTGTGATGATTCCTTATGCTTGTCCGGGATCCGCAGCATTCATTGTAAGCAGCACATGGTTTTCTGGTTGAATTATTTATTTATTCATATATTTGCAGGGATGGGTGAAAAGGAAAAATGATTAGAAAATTCTTATTGATTCAAAGCATAAGTTTTCTGAAGATGTTTTTTGCTTCATAATTAAGTTAACATAAATTTGCAGAGGTAATCATTTCTTTTTTCCAAGAAAATATTTTTAAAACATATGCTTTTTTTTTTCTCTTTTTTTAACATTTTAAAGTTGTTTGATTGTCTTGATGTTTGTCGACAATTCAAAAGCTCTTTACTACAATGTTTACTTAAACATTATCATGAATTTTCTTTTGAAATTTAACATTGAGGCTATCATTTTGCTATTTTAGTACCAGTAAAACTAATTTCCAAAAATACAGAAAATATGGGAAGGTTGGAGTGTGAGAAATATTGGCTAGCACAGTCTGCAAACAAACTCAAATCCTTATGGATTATCCTCTGTTGCATGCTTTTTATTTTAACATTTAAATGATTTACAAAATTTATACTTATTAAGCGTAGATGTATGTACACTTATCTTTGTAAAATAGGTAATTGGTTGAATCAAATCAAAATAAAAAATTTAAAAATTGTTTTTGCACTGTATCAAAAACATATGTTTTAATGGTTGTGATATATGTTTTTAAATATATATTAGTTTAATCATTTTGTCTTAGGAGGGTTCTTTGTCACAAGAAACGTAAATACTTAACATTTTTTTTAATGTTAATGCTACACGACTAATGTGCTCTTCCATGTTTATGATGTAGGCTTTTGGGATAAATATAGAAAGGATATAATCAGTAAGTTACTTGTGGAAGATTCCACTGTATCAACTTCTATCTTACGTTGACCTTCATACTAATGTTTTTCATGAACTCCAATTTTACATGATGTCTAACTTTTCTTTTATTATGTGATGTGTGCAGATTATACCAAGAAGGTATTGAGAATTCTAGGTAAGAGGCATAAACAATAGGAATACTTAAAGTTGCATATATACAGTTATTTAGTTAGTTAGTTAGTTTATATATACGAACGCGTATTCCATGTAAAGGAATTAAGGCCTAAGTAAATGCAAAAAGTTTTTATGACCAATTTAAAAAGGTCCACAATGTTTTAAACTCAAAAAATGTAATAAATAAAAATAAACATCAAAAGTTTTTATTAATAGATGATCCTTTTCTAATTGAAAAGTATTTGTTAGACCATATCTCACCATCTTCGAGCCAGATAATTCCAAGCTGGACAACCTACCCCATAGTATAGCAATCTGTGTATACAATTTCATATTAGCTAGCCAAGGCAACTATAGTCTACAATAGTGTAGATGTTGTCTTTCTACACCTAGTCTAACGACGAGAATATATAAATAATGATTACAATAAGGTATCTAGGATTTATTGACATTACCGCGAGATTATGAGATCTCCTACAAGATTGTGGTGCAATAAAAGACTTCGGAAAAAATATTAGCATCTTTGGGTTTCTTAATTTGATCAAAACACAAGATTTATAACTAAAGACACGGTTTAGTCCAATAACCTTTCTTTACTTATCTCTTTTCATGTCATATTTTGATGATAATAATTACTACTAACTACTAACTACGAGCTTAATTGGCTTAGGTATTGGAGAGTGTTTGGAAGGTGTCATGCTGGTGCCCTCACAATAGCCTTTTCGCGTTGTTCCCTATTTTCTTGTTATCTCTTGGTCATGATAGGCGTTTAGATGAGTAATGTCTTCTCTACTTCATCATCTTTTTAGTGTTATGGTCAATTTTTGTGCTAACAGTACTTAAAACTTTACTAGTTTAATTAATTATTTATCCTTATTTATATTTTAATAGTTAAAAACTAAATAAGGCTATTTTTGTTAGTTGAGTGATACAAGTGGGACATATATATATACACACACACCATCGAAACATTGATTATGACATTGTCTGAAGTAGCACATGTTCCATGATCAATTGGAATAGGATAGTCAAATTCATGTAGTTTATCCTTTGTAATTGGGAAAAGACTTGATTGAAGTTGATATTATCCTTAAGACTTTTATCACTTGAGTAATTTGGTATTTCGAAGTGTATTTGGAATTAATATAAAAACTATTTAATTTTTTATTTAAATAAAAAATTAATTTTTTTAATATAAACCAGCCAAAAAAAAAACTCAAAAGAAGATGAAGAAGAAGAGTGGCAAGAAGAAATGTGATTCAAGGTATCTTACTCCTATCTTATGATTACCTCTCCACTAAACAACCTGTTATATGTAGCATATATATTGTCCAAAATCCAACACAATATGCAATGTAGACATCTTTAATGAGATTAACTGCAAAATCTTAAGCCAGTTTATAATAGATTTGTGATGAAGGTATCTTTGCGCAAACCACAAGGCTGAGGGGTTATGCATGATGAGTAACAAAGGTGTTGTGTCATGAGGGGAGGAATATTACTACCTTATGGTTTGGTTACATAGGTTATGGATTTATTACGTCCCTATATTGGACCTTATGTTATTCATTGGGTCCTTGAACCCATCTTTCGTAAGTCTTAACAAACCTTACTAGTTGCTAATATATAATAGACACACACACAACAAACTATATTAATACATACATATATACACACAACAATGCACATACACGCAAATATATTATAATTATATGTTTATTTAATTTGTTATTTTTTTATCCTTTAGGATTCGTCATGCTTGGAAGATTCTCATGTGGACTTTTATTTTTAGTCACACTTTTGATCTACAAATTTCGTCAAAGGCATTTAGCATTAGATGAAGACATAGAAGAGTTCCTACACGATCATCACAATCGTATGCCAATAAGGTACTCCTACTCAGATATCAAAAGAATTACACAAAGATTTAAAAGTAAACTGGGCCAGGGAGGATTTGGTTCTGTTTTCAAGGGA
>JAJIYU010009821.1:0-16654 GCA_030144865.1 Tinospora cordifolia | reverse complement strand
TTTCCACCCAAAAATTCCATTTATCATTCCAAAAATCTGATAATTACTCCAAAAATTCATAAATCCATCCTATAAATTATTTTCCTCAAGAAAACACATTTTCCTAATATTCCATTGTGTTTTCTCCTTAAAATTTCATTTTCTCAAATTATTTTCATTTCCTTTAATAATAAAATTCGAAATTGAGAGAAATTGAGGAAAATTTTGTATTTTCTCATTATAATTCTAGAAAATAAATTGAGTATATGTATGTCGGACCCGTCGTTCCGATGTTAAAAATGTGGGTTGTCACAGGCAGACTACATGGGATCACTATTCATGACAACAAATAGCTTGAGCCTCCTCCATTGCCCTTTCTACAACAGTTTCACAAGAAGAAAATAGATGAACAGCTTTCTAAATTCTTGCAAACATTTAAAAAGATTTATATCAACATTCCATTTGTAGAAGCACTACAACGAATGTCAAATTATGCTAAATTTATTCATGGCCAAGAAGTGCAAACTATACAGTGAGGCTAATAGAAGAATGTAGTGCCATAATTTAGAGGAAGTTGCCACAAAAGTTGAAAAATCCAGGGAATTTTACCATTTCTTGTAACGTAGGCAAAATAACAGCTGAGAATGCTCTTTGTCATTTGGGGGCCAGTATAAATTTAAGGAAAAAACACATTTTTGTACAAAAAATAGAAATAATTACATAAATATTGGTATTGTCATTTTTATACAAATACCAGAAACTTAATATGAAAAATACCAGAAACCATTAATCAACAACTATTTGTATAACATTACTATATAGGTGGTATAACATTTAGCTTGTAAACAATGGTATAATATTGGTATACTATAAAAACTAACTGATTTAACAACTATTATTAGTATACCAAAAGTTAGTATACAATCGGTATAGCATTGGTATAACGTTTAGCTTATAAACAATAATATAACATTGGTATATGGTTCGTATAATATTAGTATAAAGTGTTATAAAAACCATTGATTAACAACTATTAGTATACCAAAAGTTGGTATATAGTTAGTATAACATTTATCATATAAATAATGATATAACATCAGTATACAGTTGGTATAATATTGATATATAGTGTTGTAAAGCTATTGATTAGCCACTATTAGTATATCAAAAGTTAGTATATAGCCAGCATAAAATTTTATACTTTTATGAAGTTAATTATTAGACTGCTTATATATATTTATTATGAAGTTAATTCACCATTCCTAAATGAAGCAAGGAATTTAATCAAATTAAAATAAAAAAAGTTCACAAGTTATTCATAAAGTAAAGGTATGAGAAGAGAAACAAATAATTGTATCATTTCCAATTAGCTATTATTCTTTACACAACGTATCATTTCCAATTGCCAATCAAAGAACTTGGTCGTCGGCTCATGCCCAACTGCCAAAAACAAATCAGACACCTTCAAATCCCAAACCTCTCCACTCACCGTGTTCCTCACCTTCAATCCTCCCAAAACGCCTTCTCCACAAGCTTCATCCACCACCAAATTCCATACAACCTCAATCTTAGGGTTACTCAAAGCCTTATTCTATATGATTTTCTATGCCCTGCATACATCCCATCTATGAATAATGTAAACCATAGACCCATCTTTGGTTAAGAAACTTACTCGTCCATAATAGAATCCCCACTGTCGATCGTCGCTAGAGACTTGTTCCTAAAAATAGGTGCTGCTTCATCACAAACCGCACAAGCCAAAATTCCTCGATTCCAATAATCCTTCAATCCAAGGAACTTTAGCTTCAATAATTACAGAATCGGCCTTGACAGTTTTACTGTTAGTGAAAACCTTGAATAGCTAAGCGGAAAAGTCGACTTTGCTAACAGTTTCTGTGAATATTTGGGTTTCAAAATGGATAGACTGGTTTTGGCATCGTTCCATGAGTTCCATGCCAAGTATGTTGTCAAGGAATCCAGGAAAGTTCTCAACGTCGGTGGTGGTCGATAAATAGAGGTAGGCAATAGCATTATTGGCAGTTTACAACTAGATCACAATGGAATGGTAGTAGTGAGCAACAATCTGAGATCTAAGATTTGTTTTACAACAACGCTAGATCTATAGTGGCATCGGAGGATCTAAGATTAAGTTGTCATTGCACCAGTGGTAGATCTATTGTGATTTACAGCACCATTGAGATTTTTGTTTCACCACGTTTTCTCCTACTTTTGTTGTTGTGGTTTTGTAGAACGATCATGGTAGTAAAGAAAAAGAAACTAAAATACCAATATAATTAATAATATTTTAAGTTATATGTTCTAACTGAAATTTTATAAAAAAAAAAAAAAAACCTGTATACATTATTGTGAATAAGTTTATTTTTCTAACATTTTTTGTAATTTCCTCTAAATTTAATGCTACTTTCAATGTATCAACGGTTGGGCATATTAGAGATAAAACCCACTACTATCACTCTTTTGCTTGTAGACCGCTCTATCACTTGTCCAAAGGGGATCATTAAAGATGTGCTGGTTAAAGTAGATAAGTTTATCTTCCCAGTAGACTTTGTGATACTGGACATTGTAAAACCCTAACTCCTAAACCTATTCACATTCATCATAGGTGACGTATTCGTCTTGCAACTTGACATGTAATTACATCTATATGCAGTTGCTCTTGTTTCCTATTCAAAAACTGAGATATTACTATTTCTCACGTCAATCATCTCATCTCTTCGTTGCACCAAGGCATATTCCAAAGTACAAAAAGTGCATAAATAAACTGGCTTAAGAACAAAGTAATAATAACATTGGGATCATATAATAACTGAAAAAAGGCTTTAATTTAATATCAAAATTGAATTAGTGGCCAACCTTCAATTTAGAAACAAAACTAAATATGGTGGGTCACATGCCCTACAATTGAAAAATAAAAAATAAAGTTTATTTCCTATAACGTTTTCAACTGTGAGGTATAATACTACTAATCACTATTTTCACGTTGCTTGTAGTACAAGTATCTTCAATCGTTACCTGAAAAAGAGTGAGTGAGGTGAGCTCAAGAGCTCAATGGATTACACACATACCAAGTATTATTAATGTCAAAATACAAAACATGCAACTACTTATCGAGAATTATGTGATTCAACAATTCAATTGTTTTGAGTTGACGTTAAAACTGAAAGGAACTTCCTCGTTATCCCCCATTAGGCCTAGAATATCGAAAGTAATGCCCACAAGCTAGTTACCTATTCATGACCATATCTTAGGAGTGAAGTCTTAACTCGACTATCAGTCTCATCTTACTGTCGTCGTAATAGCATTAAGACCCATCTTGGGTTGGGAACACCTACGATGACACTAGACCATTGCCATAGTGTTAGCATCATCGCGCCAATACATAATTAGATCTCTTAATTATGTTTATTTAATGGTGGTATTTATAGGCATTTTGTCCACATGTATCATATGGGTTTGCTTGGTTCATGTGTCTTGCTTGCCCACATACTTCATGTGACTTGCTTGGATGAAATGACTATTTTACCCCTTGGTGGTAAAATGATTGTTTTAATCCCTTGGGTGGTGAAATTTTCATTTACCCTGTGCATTTAATGAACTCATTTATTAATTTGTATATTCTTATTATGTATACATATACATACACACACACACACACATACACACACACACACACACACACACATATATATATATATATATGTGTGTGTGTGTGTGTGTGTGCAATTTTGAAAAAATAAAATATTTTTGAAAATTTTTCAAGGTATTACAGACATGGAGGGAGATAATGAAGTACCATTGATCCTTGGGAGGCCATTCTTAGCCATTGGTTAAGCCATCATAGATGTACAAAAAGGAGAGCTCACATCGTGAGTAAATGAAAAACAAATACTCTTTAACATCTATCAAGCTTTGAGGCTACCGATTGAAGAGCATGAATGCAAAAAAATCACTGTGACACAAGTTGGCACTTAGGCAATGGCTGGAGACTCTAATCATCATGTTGCTAAAGTTATAGAAGTTGAACCAGATAAAGGGAAGGAAATACAAGCAAGCCTAACGCATAGATATGCCATCAGTGAGCCAGTTGATGCATTTTGTACATGCAAGATTCCTATGCAGCAATTACATCATCCATTAGTGAAATATAAGCAACAACCCAACACTATAAAGAAAGAATGGCCTAAGGCAAAGCATAAAGAAGTAATCTCAAATTCATTCGGGGCTAATTTGTCAAAGGAGATCTTTTATGGAGGAACAAAGTAGAGCACTGAATTTGTACACTTAAAAGACTTATAATTTGTATCTACATTGAGTTAACGACATTAAACAAAGCGCTTATGGGGAGGCAACCCACTCTTTTACCTTTTTTTGCTTTTCTTTTATTTCCTTTCATTTTTGTCATGATATGGATTTTATTTCCTAGGGGCATGCATTTTAATTAAAAAAAAAAGAGTACTTGTTATAGCAGTTTAGTGTCGTGGTAACCAAGGTAAAATTATGTTACTGCGGTGCACTACCATGATAACTAGAATCATGATTTTTGCACTATATACGTTGTCATGGTACATTATCGTGGTAACCAGCAAGTAATTTGGGCATTACAATGGTAGTCTAGCGTGATAATGTCGCAACATATTTTGAAAATTGCGGGTTCGCATTACCATGGTGGTGCACTCTTTACCGCAGTAATGCCATCCTTTTTAAGAATATTTTGATCGTTTTTTACTCATTTCTATGTGCATTTTTTCAAATCGAAACTACCAAATTCCTCTGGTCTTTCGGTTTCTCTTATAATTGTCAGCATCCTTGCACTAGAATGTGAGTTAATTTATTTATGTCTTGCGCTTTCTTTCATTTTCATGCTCATTTATAGTTGTTCGTCCATATGCTTCGCATTGTGCGCTTTCATTTGATGTTTTATGAAGTCACTCACATTTTCAATTTGTCTTCCATGAGTTTTCATTGATTTTTGATTAACTTTTCATTGCATCTTAATTTTTTTATGCAAAATTTGCCTCTTTGCTTCATTTTCTACTCATTGAGCATGTTCAATTCATTTCATTACTCCCATGTGCCTTATTTTGAGTGTATTGGGCTCTTATGTGCTATGAACTTATCCAAGTTATACTGAAATTTTTGCCCATACTTTATTTTCACATGGTTATTATATTATGTCTCCTAGCACTTGATTTCAGGGCCCTAAGTGAAGAATGTAGCTTTTAAGCCAAAGAGAACACCACCACCCCCAGTGCTAGAGGATCAGCTCTACTTCAAATTAGGGGAGGTCAAAGACAAGTTCAAACACATCCGTGATTTCAAGCTCGTCATTCATGAATGGGGGATCATGTTAGAGGACAATGAGCCAGACTGGGCATCGACTGCACTGTGGCTACGAGGCACTGGGAGTAGCTAATATATGTGTTTGATGCAGTTACACTATCTATTGTCCAAGAATTCTATGCCAACGCTCATGAGCGTGAATGCTTGAAGGTGTGGGTGTGGGTGTAGGACACATGGGTCATCTTCGATGTTGATTCTATTATTTCCCTTTATGGCTTGTTGAGCAACACGCCTAACAACTTCCCCGAGTATCTACTTGAGAAGTTCAATCCAGAGGATGTCCTCCAGACTTTATGTGTTGAGGGTGTTTCATGGCAATGAATCAATGGCTAGCCAAGCAATCTGTCCAAGAGCTCCTTCACCACTGTAGCCAAGGTATGGCTCTACTTTGTTTGTGCTAACATGATACCTACCTTTGCTATTAACAAGGTGCTTATAGAGAGAGTTGTTCTAATATACTGCATTATAAAGGGTATCTCCATTAATGTGAGCAAAGTTATTTCGAGCTCCATTAGACTGAGCATACATAGGACTAATGTTGGGCTCCCACATCCTACTATCATCACATTACTATGTCAGCAAACAGGTGTCACATGGCCTAGAGGGGAGCCCACATTCCAGATGAATGACCATATCTCTATAAAGATGTTCACCACAACAACAGTGAAGAAGAGGAGGACTCTAGTGAAGCCTTCTACTACCGTTCCACTCGAGCCTGCTAAAACTCCTACTTCTAGTGCCCCCATCTTAGAGCATTAGGAGTTTCTCCAAGGGATGGCCTACCTCACTGAGAAAAATTGAATTCCTAGGTGCAACATTTCCTGATCTAGATCAAATGAGGCCTCCCTCACCATTCATTACCCATTACATGCTAGGCCATAGTGGAGCCCCCGCGCCTCCCGATGATGATGATGATGATGATGATGACGATGATGATGGAGACGATAATGCTGCTGGCAATGTGGATGATTTTGATCATTTTATGGAGGCCGAGCTCTTTGGAGACACTGTTTGAGATTTATTTATTCTCTGGAGATGTATATATGTTTTTGTTTCACTACTTACCAACTTCACACTACCCTACTATTTGAAATTAATTTTAATAATATCAATAGTTATTTTTATTGCCTGCTTTATTCATGGATTCCATACTAATCATACTTGCTATCTTTTTATTGTATGCATGTCTTCTAAGTACAAGGGTGTGTACGAATGCCTGTGCTTTAGTGTATTCTCCTTTTTGTGTGTGTGCGTCATGTTGAAGTTGTGCTCTTGAGGACAAGGCATAGTTTAAGTTTGGGGGTGTGCAGTGAAGAAAATCTTCTTCAAGTCCAGTTATTTTTCTTTATTTTTATATATATTGTGTGCTACACTTCCTCTAAACTACATATCTATAGGCATCTCACATATTTATTATTGAGATTTTGTCATGACATTTAGATATTATGAAATGTCTAGGCATTTAGCATTAGGACATGAGCATGTAGAGCATATCTATGTTAGTTAGACTAGATCCATCCCATAGTTTTTGAAAATCTCACTGAGTGACCTATGAGATTGAATATTCCTCTAGATTGATGAGATAAAAAAAACTGATGGTACTTTCAAATAGTTTGTGTGCTTGGTTGGTCCAAAATTTGACTTTAACAAAACTCTTTAGTCTTAGGTGATTGAGAGTCCTAATGCTAAGAAAAGTGAGGAGTGAAAATCATAACACAAGTGAAGAGAATTGCTCACAGATTCTTGAAATAATCAAATTTGTTTTGAACACTGCTTAAGAATGGCTCTAAGAGGGAAAGGATGTACACCCATTATTGTTTGTGTTTTAGCCTAAGGGTCAGTCCCAACACTTCAAAAAATCCTTTGCAGCCAATTTTGAGCCTTAAAGCATGTTTCCCTCTAATGAACTTATATGTTATGTGTTCATCCCTAGTATAAGCTCAAATACAGCCACAAAGAACTAGGTACCAAGCATGCCAAAAATCGTCCCATACATGGGATAGTTTGTCTGTTGGTTTTAAAGGCCTTACACCAATTAAATGCCTCAACATCAAGTTTAGCTACACCTTTTGGACCATCTTTAGATATGTTTCTAGACTTATTTATTAATCTTAAAACATGTCTTTAAAACCTTCCAGAAATGACCCTAGATTGGTTAGAAACTAGCTACAAACCTAAGGTGCATAAAGGAACCAAAAACTGCCACACATGTGAAGTATGAACCCTTTTTATTAAGAATTCTTTGATGCAGGTTTGTTGCACTTTTGAGCATATTTTGACATGATTTTAGACCTCCTATAAGACCTCAAAACCATGAAGAAACAATCCTTTAAGGAACTAAAAAGCAACCCACAAACATGGGACCAAAACTTAAAAAAAAAAAATCACGTATGTATGGTTTTTGGAAACTAGATTTTTGGACTTCTAATATAGATTTTTCTACAAGTTTTGAGTGATATTTGTTAGTTGCATAGCAAACTAAAATTAGAATAGGTAAAATGATACATTTTATAGGAAATAAGAGAAAATAGAAGTAAAGAATCGCATTGTTAGCAATAGTTGCATGTAGTTAGGGATTTACATTGTTTGATGACTTTTAAGCCTTATTTTCTATAGTTTTAATATTCTTCTATAAGAAAATGATGTCTGGGAAAGGAATTGCATGTATTGCAGGATATAGGTTGAAGCACACAGAAGAATGCATCAGAAGGAGGCAAATAGGAGATGGAATCAAGAACAAATACCAGTAGACCGCGGTCCAAGAACTGAAGACCACAGTAATAACAGAAGAATAGAACCAGTTGATAACACACTAGTGATCGCGGTCCATAAACTAGAGACTGCGGTCACCAGAATGTGAAGTGCACAGTAATGGCACAGACTGCGGTGGACAGAATGCGAGAATTTCTGGGTTTTGACATCAAATTCATGGACCACGGTCACTCGATTATCTAGCGAGATTTTTGAATTTTTTAGGTTTTTTAGTGCGGGACTATAAATAGAAAAGGGAAATTAAAGTCCGGGGGATCGAAGATCGAAGAAGAATCACTGTGATGGTTCTTAGGGCATGAAAGATTAGGTTTTTATTGAAAATTGAAGATTGTTTAAGAGATTTGAGTATGTATTGCTTCTTTAAATTTAATTTGATCATTTCTTTTGAATTCATGTCTAGCTAATCAGTTCTATTGTCTGGGATGTGATGTTCAAAGCACGGTTTGTAATATCTAATTGTAGTTACTGAGTTATAGATTCTATTCCTTGTTGTGTAGACTTAAAGCCTTATGTCTACTGGCCATAGATGTATTGAACTTAATACTTTGGTCTATCTCGGGAGAGAAGCCTAAAGGGTGAAAATCACAATTAGGACTTAGACCGGTTGATTAATCGGGAGATTGTTGACCAATTTAGGGAGTTGCACAGGGATTGTTGGTCTAAACACATAGATTGTTGAGTGAACGCCTCGGAAGAGGGTTTGACAAAACAAATCTAGTGAATGTTGAAATACCTTGGGAAAGGATTTCAACCATTGATGCTACAACTCATATATTAGCTAATTCATAATTACAACGAAAATTTACAAACTAAGCAGCGACATTCACTATCTTGGACATATTTATCTATTGAATTTTCAACTTTAACTATTATGTTTGTTTAGATCAGTTTTTAGTATTGAAATTAATTCAACCAAATCCAATCTAGTCTTGATAAAATCGTGATCAATAGTAAATCTGGGATAAGAAATTATTAGCAACCCTTTCTTCCCTGAGGACGATACCCGGTCCTACCGGTTATTACTACTGCGATCCCGTACATTTGCGGGGTTGTTAACAAGTTTTTGGTGTCGTTGCCAGGGAATAAACGGTGTTAGTGTTTTTAAAAATAGTCGAATTTGGTTTGGTTTTAGTCAAGACGATATCTTATTTTATTATTACTTATTAACTGAATTATCTTATCCTTACTAAAGAATACATTGAATACACTTAATCTGTTTGCGTTTTTGTGTTTCAGGCTTGTATGAGTGAACGTCCTTGTAACACCTACGATCCAGATTTGCTGAAAACAATCAGTCAGATTCGGTTGGAGGCTCAAGAGCGTGCATCAAACATGGTTGAAAGCGGTAGTTCAGGTGTTGGTAACAATGGAGAGGCACCATTGCGGGACTTCTTCAAACCTGTGTTAAACAACAACTACTCAGGCATAGTAAGGACACCCATCAATGCAAACACGTTTGAGTTGAAACCGTCCTTGATCACAATGGTGCAGCAGCAACAGTTTGGAGGCTCAGCTGTGGAAGATCCAATGGTACATCTAAAGTCCTTCATGGAGATATGCGATACTGTAAAAATCTATGGAGTAACTGAAGATCAGCTTAGGCTGAGATTGTTTCCCTTTTCCTTAAGGGATAAAGCAAAAAGTTGGCTGCAAACCTTGCTTCCGGGAAGTATCACAACTTGGGAAGAAATGGGTCAAAGGTTTCTACAAAAGTACTTCACACCAGCCAAAGTGCATCAGCTGTGAGGGGAGATTAGCTCTTTCAAACAATCTGAATTTGAGTCTTTATATGAAGCTTGGGAGAGATTTAAAGACCTACTAAGGCGTTGCCCACAGCATGGTTATCTACTTTGGCTTCAAATTCAGATGTTTGATAGTGGACTTACACCGCCCACAAGGGCTTTGGTTGATTCAGCAGCTAGAGGATCTTTGATGGAGAAATCAACCACCGAGGCAACTCAACTGATTGAGGACATGGCAGCTAACTCTTATGGACATGGTATAGAAAGAAGTACAGCTAAGAGAGTGAAAATTCATGAAGTTGACGAGATCAGTGCCTTGCATGCCCAAATTATAGCAATAACCCATAGGCTGAATTTGGTGGAAGAAAAGAATAGTGGAGCACAACTTCAACAACATCAACAAGTGCACTCCATTGCTGAAGCAAACAAGTCATCCTATCATGGAGAAGCTTCAGTTGAACAACTGAATGCAATGAACAGATTCAACCAGTATCAAGCACAAGCTGGGGCATATAATGTCCCAAAGTATTACCATCCGGGTGTGAAAAACCATGAGAATTTCTCATATGCAAATAACAAAAATGCTCAAATGTCTCTAGGTTTTGTCAATCAATAGCCTTTGCAAGATAAGAACCCGTCTTTGGAGGATAAACTTGATGAAATGATGAGTATGCACTCAAGATTCTTCAAAGAGTTGACTGGCAGGGTTGACAAGAATGACACAAGAGTTTTCGGAATTGAACTTCAGGTTGGAAACATTAATGCTACTGTTAAAAATCTGGAAACACAAGTGGGGCAATTGGGACAAATAGTGTCAAACCAGCAGCAGAGTTCTTTTCCAAGTGATACTCAAGTAAATCTAAAGGACAGCTGCAAGGCGGTTACTTCAAGGAGCGGCAAAGAGGTAGTAGGTCCTCCAAATCCAAGTATACTACCTAATGAAGCTAAGGGAGTTGTTAGCAATGAGAAGGATGAGCCAAAGTCATCCAAAAGTCAACATGAAGATCCAGCATCATTAAAAGGGAAGGCCAAGGAAAGAACAAATCAAGAGAGCCAAATTTCTGAAACTCCACCCTTACCGTTTCCTCAAAGGTTTCAAAAAAGATGGATGAACAGTTTGCTAAATTTTTGGATATGTTTAAGTAAATCCATATAAACATTCCATTTGCTGAAGTTTTGCAACAAATGCCCAATTATGCAAAGTTTATAAAGGAGATCATGTCCAAGAAAAGGAAGCTAGAGGATTTTGAAACAGTCAAGCTCATTGAAGAATGCAGTGCAATCCTACAGAAGAAGCTTCCTCAAAAGTTGAAAGATCCAGGTAGCTTCACTATACCTTGCAATATTGGGTCCCAAATTTTTGAGAAGGTATTATGTGATCTCGGAGCAAGCATAAATTTGATGCCTTTGGTGGTATGTAAAAGGTTGGGAATGACAAAAATCAAGCCAACAACCATTACTCTTCAACTAGCTGATAGATCTTTAACATATCCAAAAGGAGTGGTTGAGGATGTGTTGGTCAAGGTAGATAAGTTTATATTTCCAGTGGATTTTGTGGTTCTAAACATGGAGGAAGATTTTGAAATACCACTTATCCTTGGAAGACCGTTTCTAGCTACCGGGCATGCTCTCATTGACGTACACGAAGGAGAGTTAACTTTAAGAGTTAATGATGAGAATGTGATTTTCAATTTGTACAAGGCAATGCAATATCCTAGTGACCTACAAGAATGCAACAGAGTAGAGATCTTAAACTCTTGCATTGGCAAGGTAGTGGAGGCACTAAGCTCACAAGATGAGTTGGTGGGAAACATTTCTCATTCATTGACATGTCCTGAAGTTATGACAGAAGAAGAGCAGCTTGTGGTGCTAGCCTTAGAAGCAAGCACACCAGATTTCCACAGTAAAGAGGAACAATTACCTAAAAATCAGTCATCTGAAGGTGTTCAAGAGCATCCTAAGGAAGTGGAGTTGAAACAAGTACCAGAGCATTTAAAATATGCATTTTTGGATGAAAGCAAATCACTTCCAGTTATTATTTCTTCCTCACTTGCACTTGCTCAAGAAGGAAAGTTGTTGAAGGTGTTACAAGAGCGTAAATCTGCATTAGGATGGACTATTGAAGATATCAAAGGGATAAGTCTAGCTATTTGCATGCATAAAATCTTAATGGAGGACTCACACAAACCAATAGTTGAACATCAGCGGAGGCTCAATCCAATTATGAAAGAAGTGGTGAAGAAAGAGGTTATGAAGTGGCTTAAAGCTGGAATCATCTATGCTATATTAGATTCACCATGGGTTAGCCCTATTCATGTTGTGCCTAAGAAAGGGGGAATGACTGTGATTACAAATGACAAAGGAGAGTCCATAGCTTCTAGAACAACAACAGATGGCGAGTTTGCATAGATTATCAGAAGCTGAACAAGGCAACTCGTAAGGATCATTTCCCTTTACCTTTTGTGGATCAAATGCTGGATCGTATTGCTGGATATGATTTCTACTATTTCTTGGATGGATATTTTGGATATAATCAAATAGTTATTGCACCAGAAGATCAAGAAAAGACTACTTTTACTTGTCCATATGGCACTTATGCATTTAAGAAAATGCCATTCGGCCTATGCAATGCACTAGCAACGTTCAAGAGATGCATGATGGCAATATTTGCTAATATGATTGAAGACATCATGGAGGTATTCATGGACGACTTCTCGGTGTTTCGTAAGACATTTGAACAATGTCTCCACAATCTAAAACTAGTTCTTTCCCAGTGCGAAGAAAAGAATCTAGTCCTAAATTGGGAGAAGTGTCACTTCATGGTTCGGGAAGGTATTGTGTTGGGCCATAGAGTTTTTATTAATGGCCTAGAAGTTGATAAAGCAAAAATTGAAGCCATAGAGAATTTGTCACCACCAACAACAGTGCGTGAGGTGCGGAGTTTCTTAGGGCACACAAGGTTTTCTTGAAGATTTATCAAGAACTTCTCTCACATAACTCGTCCGCTATGCCAGTTGTTGGAAAAGGAGGCTGAATTTATCTTCACAGCTGAGTGTGTTGATGCTTTTAACACACTTAAGAAAGCCTTGACAACTGCTCCAATAATGTCAACACTAGTTTGGGGGGAGCCATTCAAAATCATGTGTGATGCTAGTGATTATAAAGTAGGAGCAGTTTTGGGACAAAGGCGTGATAGAATGTTCAGAGCCGTTTATTATGCAAGCAAAACATTAGATGATGCTCAAAAGAACTACACAACCACTAAAAAGGAGTTGCTAGCTATTGTTTTTGCTTGTGACAAGTTCAGATCATACATTGTAGGCTCACATGTCAAAATTTTCACCGACCATGCTACAATCAGACAGTTGTTTGCTAAGAAGGATGCCAAACCAAGATTAATAAGGTGGATCTTGCTTCTGCAAGAATTTGATATTGAAGTAATAGATAAGAAGGGTACAGAAAATGTTGTGGCTGACCACTTGTCTCGCCTGTCAAATGAAGCAAATCCTGATTCAAAGAAGATAGTGGAGGTCTTCCCAGATGAGCGTCTTTTGGCAGCAAATGACATCCTTCCGTGGTACGTAGATTTTGCTAACTACAAAGCCACAAGCGTAACACCACCAGATATATCTCAGAGCCAATTAAAACGTTTTATACATGAAAGTAAGTTCTATCTTTGGGATGATCCTTTTCTTTACCGGAGGTGTCTTGACAAGGTGATTCGTCATTGCATTCCTGAGCATGAAATTAACAAAGTTCTTCATGATTTCCATACCTCACCTTATAGTGGTCACTATAGCCATCAAAGAACAACTAAACGTGTCCTTGAGAGTGGGTTTTATTGGCCAAGCATGTTAAAAGATGCCTATCAATTTGTCAAGACTTGTGAAGCATGTCAGAAGCAAGGAAACATTTCCAAGAAGAATGAAATGCCTCTTACATCATTTGTAGAAGTGGAATTGTTTGATGTGTGGGGCATTGACTTTATGGGGCTATTTCCACCATCAGCTGGCAAGCAATACATTCTGTTAGCGGTTGATTATGTCTCTAAGTGGGTGGAGGCTGTGGCCACAACAAAGAATGATGCACAAGTGGTCCTTAAATTCCTTACAAGAAATATCTTTTCCTGTTTTGGTACTCCTAGAGCCATTGTGAATGATGAAGGAACACATTTTTGCAACAAAGTGTTCAACAACCTTCTCACTAAGTATGGCATGAGGCACAAGTTTGCCCTACCTTATCATCCTCAAACTAACGGGCAAGCTGAAGTTTCTAATTGGGAAATCAAGTCAATTCTGCAGAAAACGGTTGGTACAAACCGCAAAGACTGGGCATTCAAGTTAGATGATGCATTATGGGCCTATAGAACAGCGTTCACCCATAGGTATGTCTCCTTATCAATTACTGTATGGGAAATCTTGTCACTTGCCTTGCGAGTTAGAGCACAGAGCCTATTGGGCGATAAAGAAGTGAAATTTTGATGCGAAGGCTTGTGGTGATAACTGGTTGTTGCAGCTAGTAAAACTTGAAGAATTTCGCAGAGAAGCATTTGAGAACAACACCATCTACAGAGAGCGCGTGAAGAAATGGCATGATCAAATCATAGGGAAAAAGGAGTTCAAACCTGGGCAGCAAGTACTTCTTTTCAATTCAAGACTCTGTTTGTTCTCGAGTAAGCTTAAATTTCGATGGTCGAGACTGTTTTTAGTAACTCAAGTCTTCCCATATGGAGTAGTAGAGGTGCAAAGCCTGGTGGATGGCACAAGTTCAAGGTGAATGGCCAAAGACTGAAGTTTTTCTGCAGTGGTTCAAAACAGATGGTGGAGACGATTCTACTCAACAATTGAAGCAGAGTATCCTCGTCGAGCTAACGACGTTAAACTTAGTGCTGAGTGGGAGGCAACCCACTATAGGAGTTTACATCATTATATTTTGAGTTTAGTTTGTTAAATTTCAGTGAGAAATTGTGTTTATGCACTTACAATTCACTAAAAAGGGTCCATCAAATTGTCGATCGCGGTCTATGAGATACAAACCTCGGTCCAAATACAGAATACAAACACTGCATTCTGTAGACCGCGGTCTGCACTCTGTTGACCGTGGTCCACAAAATATATTATTCTGGAATGAAACTGATGACCGCAGTCTGCACACTGGTGACCGTAGTCCATAGAATAAAGTATTTTGGTTTAAACATGTGGACCACGGTCGGCAGAATATTATAAAACTGGTGACTGTGGTCCACAGTTCAATGTTCGGTTATAAAAATACAAAAAAGGTCTATGGACCACGGTCTATACATCTTTTAAAAGAGAGATCGCGGTCATTTTGAGCATTTGTGCATTGAAAATTCGATTTTTCTCTGGTTTTTAAGCTTTCCCTTCAAGAGT
This sequence comes from Tinospora cordifolia, assembly GCA_030144865.1. Classification (NCBI taxonomy): domain Eukaryota; kingdom Viridiplantae; phylum Streptophyta; class Magnoliopsida; order Ranunculales; family Menispermaceae; genus Tinospora; species Tinospora cordifolia. Next base: position 1,410 of record JAJIYU010009821.1, on the reverse strand, counting down.
TCAAGCTTCTCATTCCCTTTGAAGTAAAACGTAAGTGCTCTTCTTTGATTTCTTAATAGTTTCTTGCATTTATTTGAGTGTTTAGATGATTTAGGAATGTTTTCATGGTGATTTTTCCTCAATGACTCATCATATTCTCTTCTTTACTTCTAATGTGCTAATTAATTGATTCATTTTTGCACTAAGACTTGATCACATCCATGTTTATAAGTAAGTTATAACTTGGGATGACTTGTTTCATGAAATGAGGAGTCTTTTCATTTAATTTTTATGTCATGGACCATCACAAGCAATACAAGATTCAATGTTTCATCCCTAGTTAATGACTTTGATGTTAAAATGCTTAGACAAGGTACATGAACTATATGTTAAGTAAGTTTCATTGAATGGTTGCGGTGTTATTATATATGTATCTTGTTGTTTTTCTTGCTTTTAATCTTTGTGTTTGTAGGCCTCCATGAATGAAAATGCCTGTTTCCAAAGGAAAGCAATAGGCACCTCCTCCTCCTCCATCTGATAGGAATCGATTCCGTACAGCGAATGCAAAACAGAGACTCACTATTACTCGCTCCAACAGGCATCTGATTCCTGAGAGAGGAATAATGTTAATGAATGAGGAGTGTGAGTTGGGGATCGATACCGTGATAGCTGCCCGAAACTGGGAAAAATTGATTCAAGCACCGGGCAACACAGTAGTTTCAATTGTGCAAGAATTCTATGCCAATGCCCCTGACAGAGAAGACACATCTGTTTGGGTAAGGGGTAAATGGGTACTGTTTAATGCAGTGGCGATCAATGAGGTGTATGGCTTACTGGCAGAAACTCTAGACGAATACTACAACCTTCTACCAAGGTTTGACCCGGATGAGATATTGTAGACATTGTGTGTTGATGGGGCTTCATGGATCTGTTATAACAACAAGCCCGTGAATTTGATGAAGACCACATTCAAGACCCAGGCTAAGGTTTGGCTATATCTAGTTTGTGCTAATTTACTTCCTTCCTTGGCTATTAATTGGGTTACTGTAGAGAGAACTGTGTTAGTGTACTGTATCATGAAGCGGCTCCCAATCAATATTGGGACAATCATCTCCAGCTCTATCAGGTCTGCTATTGATAAAACAAATGTTGGTCTGCCACACCCTACTCTTATTACGGAACTATGCAAACGAGCAGGGGTAGTATGGGACAAGTCAGAACCATTATTGAAGATGAAGGATCATATAGCGGTGAAGATGCTCACATCGTTTACTTCTAACAGGCGTAGGCCCTCTAATGAGTCTCCTCCACCAGCTATTACTCCTGCCTCTACTCCTACATGCCCTGCTGATGCCCCTCAATCTTTTTCAGTCGCGGGTGTGCCTCTGTCTACTACGGAGCACATAATGATGCACTGGATGGCATACATGA
>JAJIYU010009820.1:0-16652 GCA_030144865.1 Tinospora cordifolia | reverse complement strand
AAGGGAAGGTGGTTTTTTCTTTTTTTATTGTGATTTTTTTTTTGTGGGTTTTTTTTTTTTTTGTTTTTCTTTTTTTTTTTTTTTTTTTTTTTTTTTTGGGGGGGGGGGGGGGGAAGAAACTCTAAGCATGTTATTAATATAATTTAAAACATTGCCGATATAACATTGGCATTCATGACTCCAGAAGAAGTTTGCACATTGCCAATATGAAGTATTACAACCCTCCTTGGTCCTGTATTCAGTTTACAAGTTATGCAAGCATCCTCCCCAATCAGGAAATCAGTTCGACGTAGACGGGCCATGAACTATTTCAGTTGCATACATCCATAAGCTGCCACTTCTTTTAATGTTATTTGATGAGGCATTGTTCTGCATGTTAGCTTCGTTGAAAGTGCATTGATTCCTCTCCAACCAATTTCCCACAACGAAGCAAAAAGGGCCACATGATTTGCATTCTCAACAGTACTGCTAATAATGGTGTGGTTAGGAGTATACAAACTATCTTCAATGGTCATTGGCCTAGCCATCCTTCTAGCTGAAAAGACTCTCCATTTATTCTATACAAATCTTGCCCACCGAAGAACAAATGTTCTGCACTCTCCTTTCCCTGAAATCATATCACACAGCATTTTGGAGATATACACCTATCGTGTTTATTGAAAGGTTTTTGTTGATGATTTATAACAATCTTATTCTAAGGTTATAGAATTCAAGAAGTCGTTGAGCAAGGAGTTTGATATGAAAGACTTTGGCGTAACTACCAAAACTCTTGGGATTGAAATTTGGAAGTTGTGAATATCTCTTGGCACAACTACTGATCCACAAGATTCTTGAGAAGTTCAGAATGAGTGATGCTAAACTACTTTCTATGTCTTTCTTTTTAGTTTGAGTGCAAACCAATGTCATCTGATGATGTCAAAACTAAACATATGTTAAAATGTTGGGTGCCTCATATATGCAAAAGTGTGCACAAGGCCCAATCTTTTCTTGCAGTTTGCGAGTTTTCTGAAGTATATGGCAAATCTAATTAAATAGCATTGGAAAGTAAACAAGTGGATTTTCCACTACTTGACTGGTACAAGGCATTTGGGCATTGTGTTCACACGATAAAACAAAGATCCTAGTGTGGTTGGTTGTGTGCATTCTGATTATGATGGAGGTCTCGTGAGCAGGACGTTTACTTGTCGCCATCTATATGCATTAGGTGGAGATCTAATCTCATGGATGTTAATAACTTAATATTACAAAATTTAAGTGCATTATCCATTAGTGAAGCAGAGTGTATGAAAATAACTGAAGCTCTAAAAAGTTTTTTTTGGTTGAAAGAGCTTTTTAATGAGTTAGGATTGAAGCAAGGCCTGCTAAGAGTCAGATTTGATGGTCAAAGTGCAATTTATCTTACCAACAATCAAGTTTTTCATGCTAATATAAAGCATCTTGAACTTAGATTCCACTGAGTTCAAGATTGGATCAATGTGAGAGAAATCTTGATTGAGAAGATTGACACAAAGGTGAATGTTTTTTATTTTCTCACTTTCCCTATTACTGGGGACAAGTGGACCATTGACTAAACTTGTTAAATTTGACTACTTGTTAAAGTTTCTTGGAAGGCTTCTTCTAACTTAAGGTACTTGAGGATGAGTAATTTCTCGTCAAGGTGGAGGTGTTAGAAACTTGAATTGTTCCATCATTTACAGAAGTGATGTAATTTGTTGTGTTTTGGTGAAGACTGTTGAAAAATGTGGCTTAACAAAGTGCTTTGGTAGCAACTGGCCCATATATATGTCTTCAATTTATTTTAGGACTATGTTAATAGCCTCTAATATAAAGGCTAGCATATAAGCTTTTCTTATATGTTACACAATACATATATAAATCGTGAAGAAGAAAAAAGAGAAGAGATGAAGAGGGGGAATTTAGTGCATGGAAGAAAGAGGTAAATTGACATGTAGGTAAGTGATTAAGGAACTTTTGATATTAATTTCGCCTTTACTAGTGAATATCTCTTTCTCTCTATGGACAACCATTTTGATGAACCAAGTAAATTTTTTTTATTTATTTTTTGAGACAGTGGTATCCATCCTTTATGATCCGACTAATCCACGGGGGCCCCGCCCACTCATAAGAACCAACTAAAATTTTGTTTTGTGCATTTATTGTTTTCCTTGTTCATTTACATTTTTTGTTCTGTTTTTGTGTTCATATATTTGAATGGTAGCACCATTCTCAGTATTAAACAAATTCTTCAAAGGGGTGATGTACAAGGAGTATTTGGAGAAATTTCTAAGAGAACATTTATGGGCATTGAACAGGACACCTGGGAAATTCACTAAGCTAAATAAGAGAAATACTGGAAATTTAGAAGGTGACAAGGCAACAATCCTCTACAATTGATTGATCAATGAACTAGAATGGGCAGGTTCTTTTGTGTTTATGCTAGGACTTGGAACTCTAATGACAATTTCTGTAAATATTTGGAGACATACAAGATGCATAAAGAGCGCGAAGCACCAGCACATTGTTTAATTTTTGAGCAGATATAACGATTTTATGGAAAAAAAAAAAAAAAAAAAGAAAGAAAGAGGAGTATTAGAGGCTTATATACCCTCCACAAGCCACCAACACATTGATCTCATGGGTGCTAAGCCAGAAGCTTCATGGATGGGTTACTTTTTGCATATTCTTCTAGCATGTGTGACTAGTATTCTATTTACTAACTTTGTGCTTAATCTCAACCTGAAGATGTAATTGCCAATGTTTTACTTTAGTTTAATTTCATTTCTTGTTTGTGATTGATTACTAACAGTAAACTTTCACCAGGTTCTGGGATTTGGAGAGTACATTGAGGAGGTTTATGCTGCGTATGAACAACATAAGCTGGAAACTCTGGTACGCTTTCTTACCAATCTTCTTGACTCCCATCTCAAATGCATTGGTTCAAGAATTGTATAACATGAGTCATTCACATCAAGTCATTAACATCTGTTTTCAAAAATGTTTGAAACAGGATTCCCCAAAAGCTGGAAAATGGGCCAGTGGAACAGAGATGACCGAGGAAGAAGCATTGGCTGAGCAGCAGAGGATGTTTGCTGAAGCACGTGCAAGAATGAATGGTGGTGTAAACATCCTCAAGCAACAACCAGAACCAGAACGGAGTTTAGACAGCTAACATGAAAGTACCCTTTGAACCTGCTCTTTCATTTAACTAATAGGCAAGCATTCCTAATTGCACTTTGTTGGTTCTGCCCTTGTTACTAAATAGTGTGTAGAAAAGGCGAGGAGAGTGGCATTAGTGTTTTATTTGTATGTAATTTAAAACTTGTGCTTAAAAAGGTGACTGTAAAACTTTGCACAGAGAGAGAGAGAGAGGTTCATCTGGTTCTGGCTGATATACAATACCATCTTCATACCTTGTTGGAAAAATGACAGCTTATCTTGCAGAAGAAACACATGTGAACCAGATGGTGCTTTGTCTCAGATCAATCCCTTTAGTTAATTGAAATAGTTATTTTTAAGTTGTACATGTCTTTAATTTTTTAAAATTGAAAATCGAATGCTTAGAAGGTGAACAAAAGCTCTCCTCAACTGGAATAAACTTGTCTCGCGTGAATGCTCATTTATCCTCGCGGCATTATTTCCATTTCATGTTTATTTGCTATTTACAGAAAAAAAAAAAATCAACCGGCTGTCCTGCTGAATAAGGGGGGATGCAGATAAGGAATATGAAAACATATGGAAAATATTTATGACTGAAACTGTGAATTCGTGATTCTTCGTTTTAAGGATGTTGATTTGTGTTATTGAAAGAGAATTAAAATCTTTTGCAATGTTGAAAACCTAGGGCTCTGCATTATTTATATTCCATTTTGTTACTTTCATGAGCCTAATGCGACGTGCTTGATGAGCAATTTGTACACGGCAGGCAAAGTTAAGAGACTCAACAAATAATGGGCGTGTATATGACCAAGATAAGCGTCGCACTGCTTTGGGATCATTGTCCATGTACGTAGGGGGGGGGTATCCATGATGTTGAAAACGTAGACACCAACCTGTCCAACGATAGCTGCCTCTTTTTTTCCAAAAACAAAAATAAAGACAAATTAAAAAATAGAAAAAAAAATGGGGTGGATACCATAGTTTTTTATTTAAATAATTATTATCATGAAAAGAGTTCAAAAATTCTGTAATTTGATAAAGTTTTAATGAAACCTTAGTGAAAAAAAAAAAAAAAAACAGAAAAAAAAATTCCTTCCTAATGGCGGAAGAACAGAACACACCTTCAAGTCAAACAATACAATTAAAAAAAAAAAGGTAAAACCTTGCTTTCTTAAAATCCCTTTCCAAAACTTTTTTTAATTTTCATGCACAGTATATTCTTACTTATATATAAAATAGACACCATTAGAAAATATACATGTTTGTCAAGATTTTCTTGACATTCTATCTAAAAGTCATTGAATTATCTCATCTCATAAAATAATGCCTCGTATTACATATTAATTGAGTGATTTGAGATGATCTAACCACTCTTAAAGTGATTTGAAGTGATCTAACAACTCTTACGTAAAATGTTATAAAAGTACGTCCTTTTCATTATTTTCTTTAATAAAGTACGTAGCCAAATATGAGTGGTGGATTGCATAGTTGCTAAAAGAAGTTGTACAAACAAAAATTCAGATTTTTCTTTGATTTATAATTTAAAAATTAGACTCTACAACTAGGTTTTGCTCACCTTTATAGTTCTCTAATCCAAATTAGTATATAAACCCATAAAAGGGATCATTGAGGATATTAGATGTTCACAGACCACAAAAACAAAAAAACAAAAAAACAAAAAAACAAAATAAAACAAAATAAAACAAAATAAAAACAAGATAAAATAAATCAACTTTATTCAAGAAAGTTTTGACCATGTATTTTCAAAGCCTTATCATACTATTGAAATTTTATTTCTACTATTTAAAAAAGAGAAAAAGGTTTAATTTGAAGAATATCAGGTAAAGAGAAATAAGATGTAGGCTTCGCATTTTTTACAAAATTTTCTTTTTTAATTGTCAAAAAAAGATTTTACAAGTTTTGATATTTTAATTAAAATTGTTAGTACAAATAGGTGAAAATGCACAAAGGTTTATGTGATTTAGAAAAGAAAACGATGCCACCAATTAATATATTTTTTTTTAAAAAAGAAAAAGAAGTAGGTAGCTTTTCATAAACGGGCACAACATCTAAAATATGCCTAAAATGGATGTAAATTTTTCAGTCTATTTTGAGATTAAAATAATATTATGACTCTTATGTTCTTTTTCCCTTTTCTCTATATGAAGAAAGAGTGTCTTCCTTCTATAATATGTGCACAATTTCATAAAAAGCATATTTCATATCATTAAATTATAATTAATACAGTATTAAATATTATTTTATTAATTGATATAGTCTAGTTAAATAAAAAATAAACTTTCAAAAATATTAATTTGTCAAAATTAAAATCTAACAAATTATAACCACAATCAACTAATAAACACCTGAAAATACACTTCAGTGAATTTGCTAATTAAGTGTTAATTTATAACAATAAAAATAGAAAGCCTAGTTAATCTCCTTTTTTTTTGTCACAATGTTTAGTTGAATACAAAATAACAATGCTTTCATCCTTTGAAAGATTAGTAATTTATATATATATTTTAAAATGTACAATAAATGATTTAATAAATATATGTATAGTTTAATATTTTTCTTACTAAAAGAGAAATAACAACCTAATTATTAAAGTATAATTAAAAGTACATGTGGATTGGATATTAACAATTTATATATCGTAATAAATATTTTTTGGAGTGTGGCAAGAGCGGTAAATGATTTGGCAAGTGTACTTGTCCCATTGACAAATTAATTAATTACTTTTTCTAAAATGCCTTTTTCTAGTTTTGATACTTCCACATAATTATTTTGCAATAATGTTCAGCTGAAGACAGAATAACCACACATTTATATTTTAGATATCAGTGATTTTTTATATTTTAAAATGTATAATCTAATTGGTATACATATAATTACACACGTAGTTATATTTTAAAAAAAGGGAAATAATAATAATTTAAGTATAAAAGTTACAACTACATGTACGACTATACATACCTGTTCATTGGATATTAGCAATTTACATATCTAAATTAATATTTTTTATTATTTTTTTTAATTTTTCTTGAATCTTAAATTTAAAAACGTTATGTTGAATGCCTGTGCTTCCACACTAATGTCCATATTATAGAAAGAATTCTTCTGATTATGTCCAAATAGCCGCGAAGTCTAAGTCTGTCTACAACATAACTATGTTTCTTTTTGTGGTGTTGAGACCTCAAGCTTCTTGGTGGCTTTGCCTGACTAGTCTGGAGAAAAATCAGGAACGAATCCTACTGCCAGCGAAAACCTGCTAAACATATATATACATATACACACACCAATATATGTAGAGTTGTTGATTACAACTCAGCAAGGGGAAGATAGCAATCAAAGGCCAAAACCGGCACACTTACATCATTTCATACTCTCTCTACATATATGTTTAACAGGTTTATCTCTCTGCCCTTTATAGTTCATATCAAGAGCCAATTAATACAGTTTCCAATACATTTAAGGGCAAAGAACATGAAGAAAAATACAAACAGGAAAACAGAACATTGGGTACTTTCAATCCTTCATAAGAGTTGTTTATATTAGTGAAGCTTCTTAAGCTTGGACACACCATCAAATCAACCAGTGTTCCTCATACCAGCAGCTATACCATTGATGGTTATAAGTAATGCATCTCTGAGCTTGTGATTATCCTCATCTCGCCTCAATCGTCTTAATATCTCTACCTGCAACATGTTTATTGGGTTCAGATATGGAAGCCGGCTTTCAATCAATCTCCTCAAACTCTTGTTGTTCTCTGATAGCTTCCCATGCCCGCTAACCACCAGCACAAATTTCTCTGTCCTCATCAGCTCTCTTCTTAGTTCCTCACCGAGCTCTCTCCTGCTCTCTGATACTAGAATTTCATCGTAATGCTTTGCGATAGGAATGTCCGCTTTCCCAAGAACCATCTCAATAAGGTCTATAGTGGATTGAAAGAAAGGCCATTCTTTGTACATGGCTTTCAAGTCCTCAGTATGTCCCTTCTCGCATACGCCCTTTAGACCAGCGCCCACGCCAAGCCAAGCGGGGAGAACGAAGCGGGTCTGGGTCCATGCAAATACCCATGGTATAGCACGAAGATGGCCTATACCAGTCGTGCTCTTTCTTCTAGTGGGTCTACTTCCTATGTTAAGAAAACCAAGCTCAGCTTGTGGAGTGGCTTCATTGAAGTAGGCAAGAAACTCAGGATTCTCATAGACAGTGCTTCGATAGCTTTGGCAACTGATTTTGGAGATTTCTTCCATTAGATTTCGCCACTTTTCTTCTCTAGGCGGGAGTGGAGGTTTCAACGTTGCTAGTAGCACAGCTGTTGTGTAGATCTCCAGTTGTCTAACAGCCGTTTGCGGCAATCCAAACTTTGCTTGCACCATTTCTCCTTGTTCAGTTGAGCGTAGTGTACCCTGAAAATCCAAGTTAAGTTGCTTGTTTCAATGCTCATGCATTAGATTTCATATCAGGCAACTTTTACATGCAATAATATTCATGATTTGTGAACACGGAAGGGAAAAAAAAAAAAGAAAAAAGAAAAACAATCATCTCCCTCACTTGTTACTAACTATATAGTTCACATACCATTACAGAACCTGGAGGTTGGGACTGTATAGCAAGATATGTTGGTCCACCACCTCGACCAATGCTGCCACCACGCCCATGGAACAGTGTCACTTTAATTCCAAACTCATTACAGGCAGCCACAACATCCTCTTGGGCTTTGTAAAGTTCCCAAGCTGCAGTAAAGCGCCCAGCATCTTTACCAGAATCAGAGTACCCAACCATAACCTGTTGGAAATTTCTCAAAAGAGTTGAAACAAGTCTAGTAAAGAGAATGAGGGATTGGGAGGAGAAATTATAATAAAAATCACGCCATTTTGATTGCTGTATGGTTACCTCTTGGTGTCCATTGTGGTTTTTAATGATGTGCTCCCGATACCAATCAATAGATAACAACTTCCTGATCACTGACCCAGCCCCTCTCAAGTCTTTCACAGTTTCAAACAAGGGAACCACTCGCAGCCTATTTGTTTGAAATACAAAATAACCAGGAACAATTAATTGAGTAAGAGTTTTCCTTTCAGGAATATTATGATTTATTTATTTATTTAATTTTTTTTGATAGACAGGTTAACAAGGGGATAATAGTACGAGCCAAAAATGTCATTAATCAGTAGATTAGATATGGTGGCTATTGTTCTATAAATGATCATCTGAAGCTTGTATTCTTAAAGCTCAATCAAGACATCACAGTTTTTGCATAATATTTTCTCTTCTTTATCTAAAGTTAACATAGACAAGAGTATCTTACGTTCCACCAGGACACGGTCTCCCTATCTCACCGCTAAGAGCAAGGCGGGCATCCTTTTGCAATAGCTCCACAGCCAGAACATCACTCGCCTGCAAATTATTGTGTAAAAGCCAAAGTAATAATTTGAGAAATTAGAAGAAGGTAAGGTTGTGGTAACTAGTGTCTATCATGTGCAATAACCAGTCTAAATTGTGCTAAACTAAAAATTGAGAATTAAGATAATTTAAATATACATTAGAGGCCATGGAGATGACGTATGCTCCAAGTGAATCGCTTCCAAGTTCTGCAGCAACACGGAAAGTGTCCAACACCTCTTTCACATCAGGAGCAACCTAAGAAAGCCCAAACAAGAGATGAGAGATAATCCACACTGATGCTAATTAATGAAGCTGTTCCATTGAATGCATCAACTTCTGCAAAAACACCTTGGAAGTCAGGCGAGTTATAGAGAGGCAAAATCATGAATCCCTCCATTATTTAGATATTTATGAGAAATTGTATAAACATGAAAATTTTCTAGTAGATAAACAAGCAGCGTTTGATTAAGTAATAGAGGTTAATGATGTGTAACAGAAATCACATTTAGCCTATCTGTAAGACTAGAAAAGTGAGTAGCATATTCATTTACCGTTAGAGGCAGCAATTAGTGCTGTTGTATCATAAAATTGTGTCAAATTCATGTCACCATGTTGTAATTGTTAACCCAAACTTAACCTGTTTAGCTAACAAGTAGTAAATGGGTTAAACCAATTTAAATAATCCTCAAAGCTTAAACACGACCCCTGTAACCTATTTAACAAACATAAATTTTAAATTAACATATTAATCAAAAATTCAAAATCATAATTATATAATTTTTTATTTAAAAACAAATAAAACATTAAAAATTTATAGTTTTAACATAAGATATAAATATTGAAAACTCTCCACATAAATCTTGTCATAAAATATAATCATAATGGGTTATTTTCATGTTGTTTTCAATCATGTTGTGTCGCATTCGTATCTTTTTATGATAATTGCAAACCCAAACCTACTAACATTATGTCCATTTCAAATTGTGTTATTGAGTCATGACTCATTACCACCCCATTTACAATTAAGGCCTAAAAAGAGCATCAATGAGAATAACCTAATCCATGCCTATCAACTATTTTGAGAAGAAAAATTAAAATGCATATGGTTAAAATTCAGAGTGACGGATAATATATATTTATGCACTAAACATATATGAATATGCATTATAACTCAAATATCTGGACTTATAGCTCCACAATTTATTCTATTGTTGACAAGGGAATTTATGAATTTTTTCATGTGAACATGACTTGCTAAATTTCTTTGTAAAGCTAAGACAGAAGCATAATTATTTAAATTGCAATTAAAACAAAGCTTAAATAATAATTTATTAACTTTGATTATCCATTTGAGAATAACAAGTTAGACACATTGTAGAAGACAACCCACCTCTATGGTAGGAGGCACCAGTGGCCTCTTGCCTTTTAGCTCTCTGGTTAGGAACTCTAGCTTTTTGTCTTCGTCCCACTCACTATAAACACCCATATCCAAGTAGCTAGTAATTGCATCTAATGTTTCTGCATGTCTACTAGATTCCTGGTAAATTTGATGAAAAAAGATAACACATTAGTCGCAAAATGATTGTCTGAACTAATGTAGCATAAAATCCAGGAGAAAGAAAAATATACCTGACGTAAATCAAGTTTCATTAATACTATCCCAAAGGTAGCAACCCTCCGGATTAGGTCAGCGAGCCGGCCATCAGCAAGGACTCCAGAGCCCGATGATTGCTGTAAGTATTGACAAAATTCATTGATAAATGACTATGGAGGCATTGCATGAATAGATTGATTTTGCACTTACCAACGATTCATAGCAGAGCAGTAAGGGCTCCAAAAGTTGATCCGTTGTTTCATAGTACTCCAAAGAATCGTGCTCACAAGGAAGATCTTCAAGTAGAAGCTCTAGACGCCTTTGTGTCTTCATAAGCTATATTCACAGTACAACACAACAAAACAATGATCCATGTCGACTATCACCTTAAGAAAGATTCAATAATGCAGGAAGCTAGAACTTTGGAGATCTAGTCAGTAAATTATTTTTTATGATCAAATAAACATGTAAATGCAATTTGTTACTGAAAGACAGATTTGTCATAAAAAAAAAATTACAAATCCAAAAGCAATTATTCTCCCCAACCAACACAATCAGAATGAGAAGCTACATGAGAAAATATGATTTTTCTGAATTTGATCATATACCTTATCCTTAACATTCCCAAGAACAACTCTATAAGGAGCAATGCCTGGTAGTTGAGGGGGGCTTGGTTCTAGAAGCTTCTGGAAGCTGGACCTGCCTATTTGAGATTCTGCAAATAACTTCCTTTGGGCAAGCAGTTGAGAAGAGTTGAATGAAGCACATTTTTGTGTTGCCGGTGCCTGAGAGTTGCTGCTGGAAGCAACTAAAGGTTTTGTGCCAGCATTTAAATTTCCGTTTCCAATTGTCTTGTGAAAATCACTGCCAGGAACTTCTAGTCTGTGGTATTTTGAATCCCCGTCATTGCATTCTACATGAAAAATTAACAGTTGTGAAGATGGCATTATCCAAGCATGTTGCGTGTTACAAGAATATAAATTCAACATCACTGCCTCAAATTATATTACAACATATGAACTAATGAAGGTCATCATAGATTATTAAGTTGTATTGAACTATGAAGAAAAGGAAAACTTTGTTTGGAAGGAAAATTGTACCTGCACAAGAAGGCAAATCTGCACCAAGTGGAAGCTGGGTAGGCAAAGGCAGACCCTGTTGGCTAAAAGGCTTTGACTGGTTTCTGCTCATAGTTTGGCTCCAGCTTTCATGGCGTTCCTCCAATGCAGTATCTGCAAAGAGATTTTTGAAATAAATAAGAAACCAAAGTAATACATGTTCTCTAATTATAGAAATGTAAATTAGTTTGATCATTAACACATCAGTCAGCAACTCAACACTTCAAGTAACTTCATAAGGCAGAATAGAGTGAAAATCATCAAAAGAAAATAAAAGAAAAGAAAATGTGTAAACCAGACTCAACAGATGATGAAACAAACATTTCAAATTTTGCAGATTAAAGGTTCAATTCTTTACTACATGTGGTGATGTGAAGCAAGTGCAAAGGAAGAAGATAAATTGATTAATTACTTATCACATGGCATGCACATCATCTATAGAACAGATTATTTTATCTTTGAAACTAAGGTTGAGAATCTTGAAAACATTTGATCAGTCCCCTTAACACATACACCACTACAAACCAAAAAAAAAAAAAAAAAAAAAAAAAAAAATCCCAACTAAAGTTGAAAGTGTTTTCCATGCTTATTTTAAGTGACTCTTCAGCATGTTCTCTGTATCATTCTTTCATAGACGTAAAGCATAATTGTTAATGTAACATTAATATGAAGAAGCTATTTTGGGATGTAATAAATATTATAGAGGCAAGCCCTTATGGTACAAACTACATAAGCATGATGATGTATAGAAGTTTATGAATGCTGCATGCCGAAAAGGAAAATCTTACAAGAAATTAAGAGTAAATGCAAATAGTTAAAACCCATAATCAAATTTCAAACAAATCTCCTCAAATTTTATAGTGTTCTCAAATAAATCTCAAAATTTTTAGACACTTTCTCATATAACACACCACAGTAGAGTATATATAACACAAGACGTTCGAATTAGTCTCCGATACAAATTAGGAAAGTTTTCAATTTAGATTAGGAAACTAATACATAAATAGAAATAATCCAATGCTTGGACTGAGACACACCAAACAAAGCATTCAAGTCTTACAAACCTTTTTGCAGAATCTCTTGTGCAAGTCTTGTCAAACTAGCATTGCAACGATTCAAAGACAGTTCAAATCTAAGAGCATCAACTTCCCGAATGTAGAGATCAATAGCCATCCAACGTGATAAAAGAGACACATCTCGTGTAACCTGCATTAGCATTAGCAGCAAGACAAGTTCATGTAATGAGAATCAAATAATTTAGTTTATGCTTGGTCAAAATGGAAGAAAACAATGCATATCTCTAGGACATCTAAAGGAATCAATTCAATGTAAAAACAGAAAAATCTACAGAAAAGAGTAAAATGAAGTGAAAAAGAATAATGTGAGACCTTATCCCATAACAATAATAGGAAAATAGTTAATTTGAAAGAACATTTTATTTTTGTGGAAGAACAAAGCATAACGTGAAAGCACTTAAAAGCCGATAAGATGACCCTTACCTTTTCAATTACATATTCTTGTGGAAGAACAATGCATAATGTGACTTAAATACAATAAGATGATCCTTACCTTTGCAGTTACATTTGGATTTCCATCTCTATCACCTCCCATCCATGACCCAAACTTAATTGGCGTGCACGTCAATGGAAGTGGTTTTCCTGTGTGCTGCATAAACAAATGCCATATTCAATTGGTTCAATGACCAAAAAAGCTTGCATCTTAAATAGAAATCTTTTGGAGAGTGAAAAAACAATTTGTTCAGAACACTAAGGAGGACCTTTTTCAAAGCACTGCTGACTCGTCTCAGATAATGAGGGACGGCTCTCCAAAGGGACTGCTCCACAATATGCAAGCCTGAGGTTAAAGAAGCACACTTTTGAGGAAAGAGACAACAAAAACAAAATACAAAATAGGTAAAATATACAGCTAAACAATGTTGCTTAAATTAGTTTACCAGCCCGAGCTTCATCAACTGGAGTGGGCTTATGGCGCCTAAGCTCATCTGTTTGCCATATTGCAGTGATCTCTCTCACCTACCAATAGAAAATAAATTTGGGTTAGACATTGCATTGATGAGAGCAATATGTTCCAGGGTTTTTGGGCTTTGAAGAGTACCAAATCTTCGATCACCATCTCTCGGTCTTCATGGCTAAGATCTTGCCGATCATTATACTCCAGCAAATGCTGCAAAACAAAACCTATGCTTAAACCCAGAAACCAAAAAGAGAAACACAAACAATCATAATTTTATCCTCATGGACCAATTCAAGAAACTGAAAAGTCATCATAAAACATCTTACAGCAATTCGAATGTGCTTGTATTGCAAGGTACGCCTATTGATCTGGGTTGGATGGGCGGTAAGAACAATCTCTACCTCCTGCAGCATTCATAGACCAACGTATGAAATCCTTTCCTTCAGCTTTAACACTTCAAGTTTACAGTTGCAGGAAATAAAAAAATTTAAAAAAAAAAAAAAAAAGGCGGCTCTACCTGCTTGCACACAGTCTCATAGAGATCGTCAGGGAAAACTCCACCCTGAATCAACTGATTAAAAATATCATCACATGATTTTGACATAAGGGCGATGTTGCGAGACTTGCGTACACTATACAAATAAATGTAATTACATAAGCAAATTGAAGCAAAAAAAAAAAAGGAGAGAGAAAGAGAAAAAGCGGATCAAACTCCAATTCCGAGCAAAAAGAAATTACCGATGGTGAGTCTCAGCAATACCCATGAGATTAAGGTAGTGGCTAAAAGCTCTGCCCAGTGACAGAGCTTCTTCTAAAGTCATCTTCGACATCTCCGATGCCAACTGCTTCTCGAGCAACGCCGCTGTATCCTCAACTCCCGCCGCCCTTAAGTTACAAGCACTCTGAGCACAACGCGCCCAGAAAATGATATTATAGAAAAAAGAATCAATAACGAAATCGACAAAGCGAGTGAAAACTAGGATTACCCAGATGAAAAGGGCAGATTAAGAGACGATCCAGATGACAAAACAACATGATAATAAATGACCTCACCACATAAATTCTACATGAATGAACACAGATACAAGCATGAATAATACACCCCACCCAGAAACAAAATTGGAAAATCAGCAAGAACATCAGAAAAACAGAGGTAACCAGATCCAAAAAAAAAATCATAATAACAGACGACCCAGATAAGAAAACAACAAAACGATCCATCCCCAGAGCTCTTCCCCACATGAACGCTGCATGAATGACGAGAAACACAAGCATGAACAGTGCACCCGACCTAGAAAATAAAATTGCAAAAAAACAGTAGCTAAATCAACAAAACAGGCGAAAAGCAGGAGTACCCAGATCAGAAAACAGAGCAAGAATCACATTGAAAGACGACCAAGATTGAAAAAACAAAAAGATAATCCATTCCCACATACCACAGCTCCCCGCTTCATGAACAGCATAGGAACACAAAGATGAGCAACCATCTCAGCCAATTGAAGAAAAAGAAAAGTAAAGAACAAAGAAAATCGAAGAAAGAGTTGTGAAAGGGTGGACCTGAGCAAGAGTTCGGTTTCGTTCAACTTTATCCATGAATTGATGACCAACTTCACGGTGAAGAACTTCATTGAGGAGGCTACCGAGAAGGCGGCAATCATCTTCGAAGCTCTGGAACGAGATTTCTTCCGCTATGTCGTCTGTTGTGTCCGTCATTGTTTCACACACTCCCGGAAGGAAGAAAGAGAGACCAAAAACAGAGCAAAACAGAGGAGCCTTCAAGAAGAAAAAATGAATGCAGTGAGTGACGGAGAAATGTTTTTTAAACTGTTGGGTTTATTAGAAAGTGGGACCATACGACCTTTACAATGTGATTTTTTTTTTTTTTGGGGTAAAAAATAAATTAAAATTTGTTGTTTCTTATTTTATTTTATTTATTTTATAAGAAAATGAGATTTTGGTGTTGACACGTGGAATCTCCAAAAGCGCATTTGGTGCGCAGTTCTCTCGTTCCTCCTCTGGCAACGCGATCCGTCTGAGGACCCGGAAACTGTTATGATCACATGCTCCTATGCCTTATCCAATTTCCACAAGGCCCAGCACGTGAATCAGCCACGTCTTTCTTTTTTTTTTTAATTTCTAAAAATTAACATAAAATAACTAGTGGTGATCATGTGAGTTCAATAATTTTATTTTGATATTTTAATGTTGTGGGAGGGTTATTTAATGTTTAATAAATTAAGAAAACCTCTAATGTTATAAAGAACCTCAGAATGTTAATTATTAGCAGCGAATTCTCGAATGTGGGGTGGAGGTAGGCTCTCCTAACATTTTAAAAGGACTTTTTTACAGCGATGTTTCTATAAAATAAAAATTGATAGATCACTGTTATTCGTTCCCCCCCCATGATATTTTATATGTTTTGTTTTATCTTAAGTTTTATCTTTGGATTGGACTACCTTTTATAATTACCAAACCAAAATCAAAATTAATCGAAATTGTTTTTTTTTTTTTAACGCAAATGAACGATGCTGTGGGACATGGAAAAAATAATAGAAATGAAATATGTTCCATTTCATTCTATATCTAATGGTATTAATTGAATATACACATTTATGTGAAAGAATAAAAAGAAATTTAGATTGAAGTTAGATGATATATATATACTCTTTTTTGGCCAATAGACTATGATAATTGATTATCATATTAACATTGTGTATAATCCCAATAGCATTTTTTTCTCAGTAAAATAATTTAGTTTTTACAATATTGATCATTTTTACGTTATTCGAATAAGAGTTTATTGAAGCAACTAGAATCCCCAAAATCAGAAATCTTACTTTCAGAAATTAATTTGATAATTACCTTTTATGATGTTATTACAGATGAATAGGAACTCGGACGATAAAGTTGTGAATAGGAACAAGATGCAGGTGATTGCCATTCATTAACGGTGAACTGCCATGCTGACCGTTGACTGGGCGCGAATATTCTTCGGAGGATTCAGGCGGACGTATTGTCATAAACTACACGTGGTTGCGTTTGGTACGTGTCTGTGAACTCGCACCAAAAGGGCGGAAGACATTCCCGTGACCCGTTACACGACCATCATGACATAAACCGCTAAGCTGCCTAAAACATATAGCAATTAATGCTGGTGGCGAGTATTGTTAAATATATCTATATAATTCTTATGATTAAAAAAAAAGTTGGAAAATGTTAAAACAAAATTTAAATTTAAAAAGTACAAAATACGTCATTTATTAAATAAATGTATGTTGTATATTTTAAAATCTACATTAATAAATCATTTAATAGCTATGATATTGATAACCGCACTTAGTGTCAATTATTTTATCATTTTAATTTCCCTTACGTTCAAGGATTAAATTGCCAGTAAACGTTAAAACAAAACT
>JAJIYU010009819.1:0-16645 GCA_030144865.1 Tinospora cordifolia | reverse complement strand
CCCAATTGCTGTTTAGACCAGCTAAAGAAGAAGAGGGATGTCAAGAGGGAGGCAAAAAGAGCAAGAAGGAACTTGTTCAGTTGTTGTTAGGATGAAGAGAATGAGAGCCCAAACAGTGTTTATATAGAGTTCAAATGGGTGAGACTTAACAAGTTTAAGAGGTTTCCAACACAGGAAAATTGCTATTTTTTCAATGTGGCACAAAAGGATTTAGAAATTAGGGTGTTTCTAGGGCTCTTCTACACACGAAACCTTCTTTTTTTTTAAGATTATTCGTCGTGTTACCGCAGTTGGGACTGTGGTAATAGTTCATAAAATTATGTATATTTTTTTTGAGAAATCACCGCGTTACCGCGGTCACGTGGTGCGAATATATATATATATATATTGTTTTTTGCTTCTATTTTCATGTGTTTCTAATTTCTTTCATTCCCACACACACGCACAAACATGCTTTATATATATATATATATTAATTTTTACACCAAAATTTTTGTAAATTCCCTTTAATTAATTTCATTTCTCATGTTGGCTACATAATCCTGTCTTCCAAAAATTTCATAAAATTCTCAAGGATTAATACTTCATTTAATCAAATTTGGTGCAAATTTTTGAAGTATTACATTCATGGAGTGTAGGAATTCTTGGACATGGCCGACACTCTCTTCCCCGTATCTTTTTCTTTTGTACTGTTATTGCTCTAGTCTACCTCTCCTTTAGTACACTATCTATGTGTCATGTGGATAAGGTTCCTCTCATAGTAACTAGGAGTCCCTAATCTGGAAGTGGGAGAAAGATTGTTAGTAAAAATTGAAGTTTGAATAGAAAATGAATAGTCCCACATTGGAATAATATACAAAACTTGTTGAAAATAAAAGAGAACTTGTTGATTATTAACTTGAATAGAAGAAAAAGGAATTATGGGCCCAAAAGTATAGGCCCATGAGTTAACATAAATTATTATGTATATAAATCAAAGACTAGGGCCTTGGGGCCTTGGTCTTTGATCCATACAATTAATTTTTAATTTATCTTTGATTTTATTTTTGAAACTCGAATTATAACTGTTGGAGACAGTTTATGACAGTTGATAACTGTCTTTTGGAAAAGTTGTAACTTTTAATTACATCCATTCGTTTCTATAAATAGAAATAAAAAATAATATTATAAATAATGATTATCTTGAATTTCAAATTTTTCAAAGATCAAAAACAAGGAATTCTAGTTTGTAAGAAAACGATTTATAGTGCTTCTAAATCGTTTTGACAGTCGAATCCCGGGAGACAGTAGCCGATTGATCTTCAAGCACTTGGGAAGTGGCAAAATTCTATCTTAGGACATTGCAATCTGCAAGCTTCTGTCATCAAGTGGTTCTTTTCTTACTTGTTTCTATTTATTCGAGTAGCATTTTATATTCTGATATATAATTTATAATAAATTGTTTGTAAGTATTCTAACAAAGATGACTTTGTGAGGCACTATGCTCATCCTCCTATCCATTTTCCTATTGTATAATTAGTTATATAACTACGTACCTTAGCTTGAGGTGTCCGATTATCCACCCTGAAACCATCATCTTCTAGTTCATGTTCTTCACATCCTATAAATTATTTTTCGTCCTTATCATTTCATTGATAACAACATGTCCGTATTCAGACCATGATAGAAATTCAAGGTAATTTGCATCAACCTTAGGATGGATCTTTATTTTTTCTGCTTTTCGCACCCTTTTCTATTTTCTTTGGATTCATTGGCATTGTTTCTTCGCTAGACCCTTATTTTTGCCTGACTCCTTGGGTATGTCCTTTTTGCATTTGCTTGTCTGTCTTTTGGTCCATTGGGTTGTACATTGTTAATCTATCCTGTACCATTCCTCTGTTGAGTATTTTTATGAATTCTCATTCAACAAATTTGAGCCTCTATTTTAGGCCAAAACTTTCTTCCTGGTTTACCAATTTTCTTCCCCAGGCCTGCAACTCGTGTTCTTTATGTGTTGCTCCGTCATCTGTTCGACATACTTTCTACCATGTGTCATTGCTTGTTTAGACTTGTGATCATCTTTCTTAGTCATCTATGGTGTAGTACGATTGTAATCTGCTAGAGGTGCTTTGGGGCGGCGTCTCTCAGCCTGCCACTAGTCATTTATACCTCCTTTATCATCATTTATTAGATCTTGTTCCATCTCCCTTCCCTGACGCCTTCGGTCATCAGATGATCCAATTCTGTCCAATTTTTAAATGTCTTTAATGTGCAATTCCTCCAATTCCATTGCTCTGTTTCTCTCCAACTTCACCAATCTCAACTCTTGGATACCTTCATCATCATAAATTTCAAAGTCCTTGTTTAAGAATCCAGATTCGTGTCATTGCAACTTTAATATTGTCAGTACCATTAATTGATTTGATATGGTGATCTCGAAATTGTCTAAAAGACCTCCACATGCTTCCCTATCTTTTCAATGGTGTGGATATTCCATTTTTTGGATTTTATTTTCTCAACCCCTATCCACGTCTCTCCCTCTGCATACCACCATAGAACCATAACCCACCTTAGGTCCTTCCATTATTTACAAAGAATCTTCCATTAAATGATTGATGCTTTCTAGCTAGAAGCTTTCAAGTGTATCTTTCATCATTGTAGTATAGGCGTCCCCTAGCCACGTCCAACTTCCTTATCTACACCTTCGAGTGGAGAATAGGGGTGTTCATCAACCCGATTAACCCGACCAAACCAACCGACCCAAACCTTTTGGGTTGGTTTGGGTTGGGTTTTAAACTATGTTTGGGTTGGGTTGGGTTTAAAAATGCTCAATCCGAACGGTTTGGGTTGGGTTGTGGGTTTAGCCGCCATAACCCGAACATAACCCGACCCAAACCGAAAAATATCCTAATTTTTTCGCAACCAATTTTGGTTCTAAAATAAATATAATTCAAGAAGATTATGTATTTTGCTACTTGGAAAGAAAGAATAAGCATGTTATTCAAGTGTTTGTATTAAATTGATGCATTAACCATTATACATCTAATAAAGGGGCTCCCTATACTCGTTTTGTATTAGATTGGTGCATTAAACATCATTCTTAATTTATTACTTGCCTATTGCTTGGTCATATATAATATATTTATGGTATTCCTACTATTCAATCAATATTCTTCACCTATTTCAAATTTGTTCTATCTAATAATTTTTCTTGTTTATTTCTAAATCCTCATCTTCCTATTCAAATTTTTGCTAATGTTCTTCTCATTTCTTGTAATTTTTCTAGTTTAATCTCATAGCTTATGGTTCATTCTTCTTATATTGCTTCTTCTTCATTTATAATATGGTTACCTAGGCAAGGAATGTTGTTTTTAAGTAAACAAATTGTAAAAAATTTGAAATTCAACCTGATAACTCAACCCAAACCAAACCGAACCCGAACTGTTTGGGTTGGGTTGGGTTCAGCTGTATATTGGATTGGGTTGGGTTTCAACTTTCCCAATCCGAACTGTTTGGGTTAGGTTGCGGGTTTACCCCAAACCCGACCCAACCCGACCCATGAAACACCCCTAGATAGAACCAGAATTAACTGGTTAAAGGGGGCGGTGGAAGAATGAAACCGAAGGAGAATATGGAAACCGGTAGAAGATTTGGTGTGGCGGTGCTCTGTTGTTGTTGCTGTTATTGTAACTGTTGCTGCTACGTTGAAGAAGAAGAACCAAAAAGAACAGAGCAAGAAAGAAGGAGTAGTAGCCGAAGGAAAAGGAGAATGTTCTGGGTTCTGGTTGTGCAGTTGGTGAAGCCGAATGGAAGAAATAGAGGAACACAAATTTTACAGCGTTCCTATTTTGGGAGAAGAACGAATGGCATGCTCTGGTTTGGGACAAACATCAAGACGATCTAGGTTGTTGGCCGAGAGGAGCGTGCAGCTGCTGCTGCAATCCGGGCAAGGAGAAGAAGACCAATGAAGCTGTTGCTCGTTTTTTGCATGAACAAAGCATGGAAGTGAGGAAGGGGAGTTGTTGCGGATCGAAGAAGAGAAGATGCATCTGCTGCTTGGAGTTGTGCAGAATCGTGATGGGAAACGAGAACAAGAGGAGCTGCAGTTTTGCTGGTTACTCGGTGTGAAGAAGAGGATCCGAGCTGCTGGTAACGATCAGAAGGGAAGAAACAGAGCAACGATGCTCTGTTGCTACGCTGCTGCTACCGTCTCTACTGTGGAACAAAGAAGATGAAGAAGGGGCTGCAGGCCGTTATTGTTGTTGTTCCCTACTACCGGACTGAAATAAAAAAAGCAGAAGAGGAACCAGAGCAACGGTGCTCTGTGCTGTTGTGGCTGCTGCAACGGCTGAATGAAGAGGAAGCAATGTAGGGAAGAGGAACCGAAAATAGAGGAGGAAAAGAGGGAAAAAACGGATTACTGCATCCATGGTTGAGCAAAGAAGAAGACGTCGGACCCTGGAAGGAATTGAGAACTTAGCTCCGGTTGCAGGCTATGATGGTGCGTTTTAAATTTGGTTTTGATTATGTGTTCCTGGTTGGTGAATAAAGAACAGGGGATTAAACAAAAGAAAATTCGGAATTTGATTTTGATTGTTTCTCATGGGCCGGCCAGAATTTGAATTCAAGTGTGAAATTCCAGTTGAGTGGCTGGAATTGGAAGCAGAGGAAGAATTGCAAATGGCATCGGAATTTGGTGGAGTTTAATTGTCTCCGTGAGCTGCAAATTGGAGAAACCAGAAATTTGGTTTTGTTTGTTCGAATTGGTGCGTACTAACTGGTGGTAATCTGTTTTTTTAACTTGTGTGTGTGTGTGGACGTTAATCTTTGATGTTGGCCGTGATTCAAGAGGAGTAAAGGATGGTTTGGGGGTACGTGGACTGTGACTCAGAACTCAATGAATTTTTGAACGTGCCTTCGTTTGGATGTGAACTCGTCGTTGGCATCGTTCACATAAAGAAGTAGTGGCCAATAAGATGAGTCACGATACTAGAAGAAAACTGAAGATAGATATACATAGATGTATACATATAAGATAAACG
The DNA here is from genome assembly GCA_030144865.1 of Tinospora cordifolia. Lineage (NCBI taxonomy): Eukaryota > Viridiplantae > Streptophyta > Magnoliopsida > Ranunculales > Menispermaceae > Tinospora > Tinospora cordifolia. The sequence continues at coordinate 11,624 of JAJIYU010009819.1, read as the reverse complement.
CTATCCTTTGACTTAACATGAATAGATCATTGAATGCTAAATTAAATTCTTGGCTTGTGGTTCATGCCAAGGGATTCGCAGATCTAGGAAGAATAGGATCAAAGAAGAGGTGAGAGTATTTCAAGGATAGCAATAACCAAAGAGACTTTAGTGACCCCGAAATTGATAACAGAGATTCTCAGAAAGTAAGATTGGAGATTACTCCAGAATTTGTGGAACAAGTGGTGAAAACTCTACAGTTATTGACATTACCACAACTGTCAGTGCCTACTTGGACACAAGTACAGTCACCAATGCAACTAAAACCTCAGATGCAATTACAACCTCATATTCATCAGATGAATAGACCTACAGATACAGGGCCACAAAGTAGATAAGTCATTTATGACAAAGAGTAATGGGATTTGTTGAAGAAATTCCAAAAATTGCGACCTAGTACTTTCGAAGTCATAACTGATTCCTTTGCAGTAGAAAGGCGGCTCACCAAAATGAATCAACATCTGAATGCTATGGGAGTGACTGGACCTAGAAGAGTGATGTTAGCAACGTACCAGTTGGTGGAACCGGCATAGTATTGGTGGAAGATGATCGAGAATGACTTAGAACAGGAACAAGTAGTAAAGGTCAAGCATAAGAGGGCACAACCAGAGCAAATTATTGGAAGCCCAAAAAGAAGCAACGTAGGAAACAGAGTCAACATCTTCGAGGCATCCATATTAGGGATTATCAGATGATTAATAGGCAACAGTCTCGACAGACTAGGCCAAGAAACTAGGGTTGTATTATATCTGTGATCAGACGAAACATTTGGCTCTAGATTGTCCTAGTAGAGCGTTAGTATTAGATTTTCAATAGTCATAACAGGAGAATCACACTTCAGCTGTAGGGAAGTTGTACTCAGATGAACCAGACTCCTAGAGAGGAAGCCATGTGCTCATGACCACAGAATATATATTTATCGCTCGAATTAAGTACCATAGGATCATGGGTTACAAACGTATGTAAGGATATATTTATAATAGACATCAAAAATTTGCCACCATTTTGCTATTAGAATGGAAATAAGACACTATTGTAAAGGATGGTGTTAGTCGCATCTCGATAAATTAGAACAAGAAAATAATGGGTGCGATCATACCAACATTAATGCACCAAATCCCATCAGAACTCCGAAGTTAAGGGTGCTTGTGTGAGAAGTAGAAACAAGCGAAAACAGAGAAATGATAGTAGAAATAATAGTTGAGATCTCAAAAAGAACAATATTAGAGGTTACTCTCAAAATTGGGGGCAAATGGTGAAAACCCTATATCTAACAGTGACACCACACAACTGGGTTAGTCAATTATAATAGACAGTAGTAAGAGTTGTTGATTGGACTTCAGAAGCTATGATTCCGTTTGGTTGGGGGAGATTGTTCCAACAAAGGTTAATGATCAATACTTAACAAATGTTATCCTGGAAAATCAATGTCGAACTTGGTGGCTTAAATTCTTTGTTGTCCGTCGAATAATCTCCTTCTAATTCTCTGATCCCCAAGATTCCAACCATCATTCTTGGAATGAATGTTTCACATGGTATTTTGGTCAGCATGATCTACCCTCTATTACTGCAATAGTTAATTCTAGATAATGACCATTGATTTCTCGGTATAGGGCATCGATAAGAACACAATCACCCAAGGCTGAAATGATAGAATGGGATAATTAGATAAGTACCTATATGAGCCTCCTGTGTCAAAAAACTACAGTTGTTCACTACGGAAATTGTCAGAATGCATAATGAAGGAAAATGGAATTGTTGGAATAGCTCAAGTTTATTTCAAGTGAGAGCATACACTATATTATAGGTAAGCTTTCACAATTCTTCTATGGATATGTCTGGATGTCACGTGTAATACCTGGATTAAAATATCATAGTTTTGTCTTAAACTGCTCTAGATGTTGTGAATTCGTAATCCCTTCTCATAACTAATTCAGAAAGAAGGTAACGTTCACAATCTTTCCACTGAAAATAGGACGTAGACTATTTCAAAATAATCAATGACAATTGAAGACACAAAGTCAGAAACTAGAAGGTGATGGCCATTATGGTTTTGCTCAGCTATGTGAAGAACTTGAGGAGATTTTAGTTGATTATCAGAGAATGGTTCAAAGAAGAAATGAATGTATATCCAGTAGCATTGCAAGACGATGAATCTAATATGGGATAATAAATACCCTAGTTATATTCACAAATCTGAGAAATATGATCTGGTAGAACATGGAAGGATTTTCGATGTAGGATCCGAGTAGCGCAGCGGAAGCATAGTGGATCATTGGAAAGATGGACCGCTTGACGACATTAATAACCCAACACAAATTTCGAGGACGAAATTTTATTCAAGGGGGGTAGATTGTAACACCCCGTAACTTCGTGATCATGTCACATTGCGAGCAGGTATAAAATGAAATAAAATAATAAATTGGCAATCGATATTAGTTGAATTAGCTAGAAAAAATATATATATTAATACATATAATTGTATGGCAATGAAATGAGTAGATTACAAAATAAAACGGTATTATTAATACATGAATTTATAACAAGGTTTACATATATAACGTGAGTAGTATATATGTATCAAAGAGATTATGTAACACCTCAGAATTTCGCGAGCTCATTACGCTGCGAGTCAATATAAAAAAAATTGACAACGATTGATTAAAATTCTAGTCGAACAAAATGTTAGCAGTTTAGATTAATTCATTTGATGCGTAATCTTTGTAACAACCCCGAATTTTGAAATTAATGTACAAAGGAAAGAAAAATAATAAAAATATATATTTTGGAAATTATATGATTTATGACAAAGAAATAAAATGAAAATTGAGAATTAGATAATTTAAAGAAATTTAAATTTAATAATCATTGGTTATGAGATGTTAAATTAACCAAAATAAGAATGATAATAATATTTGATTTAGATTTTAAGAGGTTAATATATATATATATATAAGCATACGTACCTCATACAATATGAGGGAGGTTAGAAATGAGAAAAATATAGATATATGGAATGATAAAAGGAGCCAGTTAGCTTATCAGGACGGGAGCTATACTGGCGTATGGGAGACGCCGGAACAGGAGAAGGAGCTAGAAAATTCGGGCGTCGTGTAGTCGGTGGAGAGGTATGGAAGAATGAAGAAGCTTCAGAGAGAGAACTGCTGTTATTGTCTTATGTGGCTGCTAGACGAGAAGAGAGAGCTCAAGAAGAAGATGAGCAGAGCAAACGATGCTCTGTTTTTCTATAGGTTGGCTGCAGCTCATGTAATGGAAGAGAAGAAGAAGATGGGCCCTGCGTGCTGCTGCTGTTGCTAATCCTGCTACCGATGCTCTGTTTTGAAGTTGTTGCAGCTGGTTGCTGCAGACCGTGAAGCAGACGCAACTTGGAGCTAGGGATCAGGGTGTTGTTATGGAAGGAAGGATGTTGTTGCAGCTGCTGGACGACAAAGAAGAAGATGCAGTAGTAGAGCATCGTGTTGTGCATGTTGGGCAAGGAAGAGGAATGAAGAGCAAGTTTGTTCTATTGTGCGAGGAAGAAGATGAGCTGTGAGCTGGCTGGTTATGCTCCGTGGGCTGTGAAGAAACGAGAACAGGAAATGAAGAAGGAAGGCAAAGCAAGGTTCCTCTATTACAATTGTTGTTGCTGCTTACGTTGAGATGTCTGCTGCTGTTGCTGCTGCCAAATGAAGGAGAAGACCATGTAGGGACGAGGAGCTGAAAACAGGGGACCGTGAATTACTGTGGGATGTTGGACCATGGACGATGGAAGAGTTCAGCAGCTGGTTTGGGAGATATCTGAACATGGAACCAGAAAAATAGGGAGCTGAATGGAAGAAGACGATAAACGTTGCTGCTGCTTGTACTGTGGAACAGAGAAGATGAGGAAGTGGTAGCTGGTGTCGCCGGACAAGAAGAACAGAGGAATGCTGCTGCAGGCTGCGGGTGGATAGAAACAGAGCAAGGGGAAGTCCAAAGAGATGCTGTTGCTGGTGTGCTCTGAAACGAAGAAGGAGCTGCCATGGTTGTGTTGTAAAGGCTGCAGCTAATGCTGCTGTAAACCAAACGAGAGGGAAGAAAAGGAGCATGTGCTGCTGCGTGCTGCTGTAGGCAACCAAAGAGGAAAAGCCGTGCAGAAAATTTGATGGCCGGAGCGGCTGGGACCATGAGCAACAAGGGAGAATGAAGAAGCTGACTACTGTTATCAAATAACCATGCCAGGTGCTGCAAACTACAACTGCAGTGGGACGACAAATGCAAGAACGAAGACGAAGAAGAGCGTGGTGCTCTGCTTGGAGTGACAGCTGCTGCTGTCCCCTGCTGCCGAAATGAGAAATAGAAATGGCTGCTGCGTTGAATTGAGGCAAAGGCGGAGGACCATGCATGAGTTGCTGCTACCGTTCGTGCAGCTGCTGCTGCTGTTGGTCCGTGAAGAACAGAACAATGTAGATTGCTCTGTTCTAGCCAGTTGCTGCTAGTGTTGCTGCCACGACGATGTGAAGGTGATGAAGATGATGAAGAAGGATGCTACTGTGTTCCATTGAAACAGAACAGGGATTGAGTGGGGTGCTTGTGGGTGGCGTGGAAAGAAGAATAGGAACACAGGGGTGTTGCAATTTGCAGCAACTGTGGGACGTTGATGAACGAGGAGAGGAGCGATGATAAGCTATTGGAAATTGAGTTTGATGGTGAAGATGAAGCACGGTGATAGCAATTCCTTTCATTTTCTAGTGGTGTTGGCCGAGTTAATAGGTAAGAAAATGATTTAAATTTTGAATTATAGACCTTAGGTATATTATTTGATCACAAAGTGTAATAGAATTTATAAATATACTTTGAATTAGCTTAATAAGAAATGATATAGTATGAATAAAAGGAATAAAGAATTGTAAATACTAAGATTAATGTATAATGACACTTTTAATAATCTAAGATAAGTTAGGAAATTACAAAGATTTTAATAAATGTGAATTCGGTATATTTATTCAAATATGAGACTATAGTAGAAGTTATCATTATAACTTGAATTAGAATCAAAACTAATGCAAATAAATTGATATGCATTGATTAGAAAAAATAAAACTTTTATGACATAATACCAAGGTTTGGAAAATAAAGAATTAAATCATGTATCTTCAGGTATTTAAATAATTAACTTAAGTAGTTAAAGAAATTAGAAATTATAGAACACTTAAAGTGGTGAAGACACAAAAGATTCTCAATAATGCGTCAAATTCCCGGTGAATATTAGTAGTAGGAAAATAATAGAGATATCGATTGAGAAATCATACACTATAACTATTTTGCAAATGAAGAGCTCTAGGACGATCTCTAGCGACGAAAGGGGTAGGACTTCACTCAAGACCAGGTGGGCGTGACTTCCTTGCTCACTTGTATTATATGGATTTAAAATTCAAAACATTTGGTTGAATAGTTTTAAGATTATTAAAATTTGTTATAAGTTGATTGAACTGTTTGGCTTACTTGAGTGATAGTGTGATGATTGATTTAAATTGTGCTCTGTTTAATTATAGCATGTATTAATAGGAAATCATGTAGATTTCATTATTTATTCATGAGAATAGCCTGCTCTGAATTATTTTTCATTATGTACATGATGATTGGTATGAATGAGATTGTTTGTAAAACTAAATAAAGACGATGGTTTATTAAGAATCCACGTACCGGTACGATTGACGAGCCTGAAGCGGATCGAGGTGGCATCTCTTATATGTCACCGTTTGAGATTGACGAGCTACAAGGCGGATCGTAGATATTCCCACCTTGAGCTACCTGCGACAGCTCGAAGTCTTTGAGAGACAGTACGAGTCTAGATAAGTACCCTTTCTTGGGCTGTGATATTGAGATATGATTGATCTTGGATGGTACTACCTGAGGCCTCTATGATTATGATTGGATTGGATCATAGGGAATACCGAGAGGCATCTCAACCCTCTTCCGACCTTAGACTCCGACTAAAATAATTAAATGTTTGAAACGCCTAATGTTTGAAAGTGTTTGTAATGTTTTGGATTGAGTCTGTATAATACCTGTGATGTGTAGGAATAATCCACTGGGCTTTCGAGCTCACCCATTATATTTTTGAGGTACACTTGGATGTAGGATTTATTGACCACGTCAGAAGACTCGCACTTTGTTGGAAACCTCATGGGGAGGTTGTCGGGGATAGGTGATTTGGAAGGCTTGTTTTATATATTTCACTGGATTGTTTTAACGTATTTTCATTGGTTTAATTTCAACTGTTTTATTTTTCGATGGCTTTCCTCATGTAACAAATTGGTTTAACTAAATAATTTGAAAAGTGTTTCCGCTGCTTGACTTAAGATTTATTTGAAGGACTTACTATGATTTTCTATATTATAGATGATATCTTTATGGACTCGAACTTGAGAATTAAAGCATGATAAACTGAATTTTGAAAAAAATATATTTTCGACAAAAGAGAATTTTAGTAGCATATCGATTTTCATCGGGTGACGATCCACACGTGAACGGAGGTCCGGTCAAAAATTAGGGTGTTACAGATTTATATATATATATATAATAAGGTTAAATGAAGAATAAATGTAAACTTATAAACTATGACAAGGATTAAACAAATATTTTTAGGAAAATAAATACATATTTAATGGAACTAGTGACATGAATAATGGGATTATAATAAAGATTTAATAACTTAAGTGGTTAGGAAAAAAGAAAGAAAAAATTTGAAATATGAAGATAAAACCAAAATTATCTGGTTTAAGGGGCGGTGGAAGAATGAAGCTGAAGGAGAATATGGAAACCGGTAGAAGATTTGGTGTGGCGGTGCTTTGGTGTTGTTGCTGTTATTGTAACTGCTGCTATGTTGAAGAAGAAGAACCAAGAACAACAGAGCAAGAAAGAAGGAGCAGCAACCGAAGGAAAAGAGAATGCTCTGGGTTCTGGTTGATGCAGCCAGTGAAACCGAATGGAAGAAACAGAGGAGCATAAATTTTACCGCGTTCCTATTTTGGGAGATGAACGAATGGCATGCTCTGGTTTGGGACAAACAGCAAGACGATCTGGGTTGCTGGCCGAGAGGAGCGTGCAGCTGCTGCTGCAATCCGGGCAAGGAGAAGAAGACCAATGAAGCTCCTGCTCGTGTTTTGCATGAACAGAGCATGGAAGTGGGGAAGGGGAGTTGCTGCAGATCGAAGAAGGGAAGATACAGCTGCTGCTTGGAGTTGTTGTGCAGAACCGTGATGGGAAACGAGAACAAGAGGAGCAACAGTTTTGCTGCGCACTCGGTGTGAAGAAGAAGATCCGAGCTGCTGGTAACGATCAGAAGGGAGGAAACAGACCAACGATGCTCTATTGCTACGCTGTTGCTGACGTCTCTACTGTGAAACAAAGAAGATGAAGAAGGGGCTGTAGGCTGTTATTGCTGTTGTTCCCTACTGCCGGACTGAAATGAAAGAAGCAGAAGAGGAACCAGAGCAACGGTGCTATGTGCTGTTGTGGCTGTTGCAACGGCCGAAGGAAAAAGAAGCAATGTAGGGAAGAGGAGCCAAAAACAGAGGAGGAAAAGAGGCAAAAAACGGACTGCTGCATCCATGGTTGAGTAAAGAAGAAGACGCGGGACCGTGGAAGGAGTTGAGAACTTAGCTACGGTTGCAGGCTTGCGTTTTAAATTTGGTTTTGATTATGTGTTCCTGGTTGGTGAATAAAGAATAGGGGATTAAACAAAAGAAAATCCAGAATTTGATTTTGATTGTTTCTCATGGGCCGACCGGAATTTGAATTCAGGTGTGAAATTCCAGTTGAATGGCTAGAATTGGAAGCAGAGGAAGAATGGCAAATGGCAAATGGCATCGGAATTTGGTGGAGTTTAATTGTGTCCGTGAGCTGCAAATTGGAGAAACCAGAAATCTGGTTTTGTTTGTTCGAATTGGTGCGTACTAACTGGTGGTAATCTGTTTTTTTAACTTGTGTGTGTGGACGTTAATCTTTAATGTTGGCTGTGATTCAAGAGGAGTAAAGGATGGTTTGGGGGTACGTGGACCGTGACTCGGAACTCAATGAATTTTTGAACGTGCCTTCGTTTGGATGTGAGCTCGTCGTTGGCGTCGTTCACACGAAGAAGACGATACGAGGTAAAGATTTTAAATTTTAAATCCTAAAAAGTATGAAATTTATTTTAGTCGATTATAGATGAAAATAAAACATAAAAATTTTTCTTATTTAAATAGAGATTAATTAAATCAATTACGAAAATTAGTTTAGAATAACAATTTAATAATTCAAATTTAACAAATGTAATATTAGAGTATTTATTAATTCTTGAACATGAGGATTAATTGAATTAATAAAATTAAACTAATTAATCTTTTAAATCAGGATAAGTTTACAATTTAATAAATTAAATTAGTTAAAGACATGAAAAATAAACCTTAGGGGTTTAAAAGTCTTTTATAAGAAAATAATAAAATCTTAAGCCCTGAAACTAAACTTAGAATAATCAGAAGTCTTATTTTGTTCGTAATTAAACTAATTATGATAGCAATAAATTATTCAAATTACAAAGATTAAGTTATTAGAAGTTTAATTCTACGAAAATGTTTGTCAGTAAATTATTAAAATTGTAATTTTAAACTAAGAAAATTTAGAGGACTTAAAAATATTTTAATTAGAATGTATAAAGTTCTAGAATTTTAGAATAATTTTAAACTAGTTGAAAATTAATATTTAGACATTATAATTATCTGAGAAATCCGTTAAACTTAAGAATAATTTTATTAAGTATTGAATTTCAAATTCTCGCTTTTAAAGTGTTGAGTATTTCGACCGAAACCAAGGAACCCTAAAGATCGACAAAATTAGGTGAGCGTGATTTCCTTGCTCATTTGTATTATATGAATTTAATATTCAAAGCATTTGATTGAATAGTTTTAGGTTATTAGAATTTTATCAGAAAGCTGATTGGAATTGTTTGGCTTATGCGAATGATGTGCGATGTATGATGAATTGTTTAATTCATGCGTAATTAGTTCATGACATGATCTTGCATTTAGATTTACTCGATTATGACATGCATGACTAGAAAAATATGCATCTAGTTCCTATTGTTTATTCATGCATTTTATCATGTTAACTTGCAAGCATAGTTGGATTATATTCCCTAATGTATTGTGTGATGCTTGATGTGATTGAAACTGTTTGAAAAACTAAAATAAGACGGTGGTTTATTAAAAATTCACGTATCGGTACGATTGACGAGCCTGAAGCAGATCAAGGTGCCATCTCCTATATGTCATTGCTTGAGATTGTCGAGCTACAAGGCAGATCATAGGTATTTCCCCCCATAGCTGACTGTAACAACTCCAAGTCTTTGGGAGATGGTACGATGCCTGGGTAAGTACGCTATCTTAGGCTGTGATGTGAGTGTCGATTGATTTTAGATGGTTATTGGAACCCTCTGAGATTTGATTGGATCATAGGGAATACCGAGAGGCATCTCAACCCTCTTCCAGTCTTAGACTATAACTAAAACTAAATGGATGTTAAAACGCCTAATGTGTGAAAGTGTTTGTAATGTTTTGGCTTGGGTCTGTATAATGCATGTGATGTGTAGAATCGATCCACTAGGCTTTCGAGTTCACTCCCATTTCTATCTTTCAGGTACACATGAATATAGAGTATGTTAACATCCATTAGAAAACTCAGAGTTCCAGTGGATGCCTCATTGGAGAGGTCGTCTGGGATAGAAGATTTAGAGGTCATGTTTTATTTATTTTCACTGGATTGTTTTGATGTATCGACGTTGACTTTAACTTTGATTATTTTCTTTTTAAATGACTTTTCTTGTTTAACAGTTATGGCTTTGATAATAGCTTTTAAAGTATTTCTACTACATTATCAATGATTTGTATTGATCAATCCAGTGAGCATTTTGAGAAATTCTTTTGATGTTTTGTTTTGATAAATATTTACCCAGATATTGACTTAAGAACAAAATTATTATGAATTTAATTTTTAAGAAACAGATTTTGACAGAACGAAATTTTCAAGTAGCATCTCGATTTTCATCGGACGACGATCCACACGTGAGATAGCATGTGAACAGAGGTTCGATTAAAAATTGGGGTGTTACAGCCTACATCTGCGTGGCCTCGCCTAGCTAAAGGATGTTGTTATGAATAGACCATACAATTATTGCAACTGGACAAAGATGATGACCACAACATCAATACCACACTTTGCAATACTTATAGCTGGTTCAACATTCTAGAACACTCTATGCAGACGAAACATGACGAGCACCTCTCGTCTAGAAGAATGTTGTTAAACTTTGCAAACACATAAGCTGCAGAGAGTACAACTCCTTAGTGATCACTCAATAAAACAAAAATAAAGAGCAATGAGATTTGTCTGCTTCCTATAGATTCTTAGCATAGAGAACAGAAGGAAATCTTCATTTAATATGCATGACCTACCATTTCAATAAAGCTTTTGGAAAAGATTTGAGATATCTATTTTAGAAAATAATTTAGTTGCATAGTTTTAAGGAATACTGATGAACCATTTTAAAAGCAAAAAGATCTAGGAATAAGCAAGTTTTTTTTCCAAGAAGGATTCTGAGCATTATCAAATTGAAAGTATTTTCTTAAAAGATACCAAAACTAGAATCTTATCTAACGATTATTAGAGAATATACACTATTTTCATTTCCAAAACATTATGCAATATACCATATTCTAATCATGCCTTTTTCAGTTTCTAAAATTAATCTAGCATTCTGTAATCCTATTTCTAAAAGCTTTAAAGAGAATCAATGAAATCTTGTTTCCAAAAAGCATTAATATTCAGTTTTTCAAAAACCAAAATTTGTTGTTAGTGATTTTCATAATTATATAGTTAATGATAATTCCAGATTTTAAGAGGTAGTAACAGCTTTATGATAGTTAGATTCTAAAATCTAATAATGGCATGCAATAAATCAATTTCTAAAACAAATAGCAGCATACAATATTTTAAGAGAATAATATAGTTGTAAAACTTAAGAAATGTAATATTCAATTCTTCATGTAATAGTAATATTCCATTTTTTAGAGACATAAAATAAAACATTTCCAACAATATTATTTTCAGAATATCAATAGCACTAAAATTTGAAATATCATTTCGAAAATATTAGCAATATTTTTAAAATATATAAATATTAATTAGTGAGGTATGTCAATACCAAATATGTCAAACTCATATTTGAAAGTTGTTACGTCGTACGTTAAGTGACATTTATTAATACCTGTAATCTGGTGAGATTACCGGACCTGTTATGTTTTGTTAGGTAGGGTCGAATTCCTTCCTTCACACCAAAAGAACTCAAACCGTTGCGTGACTAACTTTCTCTAATAATATCAATTAAAGAAGGTATTAACTTCAGCGGCCAATTCAGACCTTTTGGACATTCAAAGCAACTATATATAGTCTACATGCAACTACACATTCAAATTGTAGCAGCAGAATTCAAGGATGATCTAAATTGGTTATAAAACCTTTTTGTTCTAAAGGACAATGCCAGGGCAATAAAAGATCCCAACATA
>JAJIYU010009818.1:0-16643 GCA_030144865.1 Tinospora cordifolia | reverse complement strand
CTGAAACTTACAGGCTTAAACACCAAAAAGAGCCTCTCTTTAAATCTCAGAATGGTTAAGAGTCTTGTGCACTGGTTGCGGCTAGAAAAACATGCATAAGTTGATATGTCTCTGATTAAGTGTCAAATACTCCAATATATCAACTGTTATTGATCTAAAGACAAAGAATTAAACATTTACGATAGGATGTCAAAATTCCTTTATACAATTGAACAAAAAGCTCAATAGGACACGTGAAGCCTCTCTTCATGTATTTGTGGGTTGGCAGATGAAAACACATAAAAGCCATTTCTCTTTTGCTACAGCAGAGAAGGAACTGATGACATAAAGGATATACAAAAATAGTTTGTGGTAGAACTTTTTGTTGAAGTGGAAATTACATGGCATGTGCAAGAAGAATGTCTCTCAGGTGAGCCAGCTATTCAGTTGGCGGTGCAGAGAACATTAGGTTTAAGAGGAAGCCAAGCATCATACCAATCAGGCCTACAAAGGCAGCAAATGATAAGGAGAAGCCTGGGTCGGTATTTCGATGCCTTCGTCTCCTCATCAAATCCTGAAAGATGGAAAGAATACCCAAAAGAAAACTGATAACCATGTGCCAAAACTCAAAAGTATTGTTCACTAAAATGGAGATGCAAGTATGTGCTGTTTCCAGTATATGCTAGTGCCATGATGGAAACTTGAGTTCATACATTGAGTCTTCTATTTCATAAGTATGATGGCATAAACTACACTGGCTATGAAACTGCTGGATATGTTTTGCCATGGTTCACACTTTATCTTTTAAATTAAAAAAAAAAACCTGCCGGTAGTAAAAGTATGTTGATATGATGGAACTATGAACTTTAGTAGTTTCACTGGGGAAAGTTAACCATATCATGACTTTGGAACACACAGAACACCAAAGTGGCTTGTGATGTCTACACCTTAAGAGTGAACATTTTCAGTAGAGACCAGGCTCATCTCTATGGAATAGAGAATATTAAAGTCATAATAATCTATGCTCAAATTCAGTTGATGGAACTTGTCAAGCTCAATGTGGTTTGTATAGCACCATAAAGGCAAAGCATTATGTTTTATCAAAAACATTAGTACTAAAATCTGAGATGAGGATACCAGCTCATGCTGCAATTGGCGTGTTTGTTCAAAAGCTGCATCTCTTTCTTCCTTCAAATGCCGCAATGTGTGTACCTAAAATAAAATTGAATAAAAAAGTTAAAATAGAAGGGCAATGGTATAAGAAGCAAAGGCAAGTAACCAATAGTGGGTTGATTTAGTGGATGGATGCAACCGAACCTAACACGGAAGGTTTCAAGTTCAAAACGCCTCCTTGGTCAATGGCATCCTTGAGTGTTTATGGGTGTGCTCTAGCAGGATTAAGGAGGCTAAAGGTCCCTAAATTCACTGACCTTGAAAGAAAAGGTGAATTGACAAGCTTGCAGTAACCAAGACACAAATTTTATTATTGCCTATTTGCCTCTCAACCAGAGTACAAAGTAGCAACATTTTCCAACATTTGAGAAAAAAAAGGTAATTCCATTTTTCTTTCATTCTGAGAGGAAAAAAAAAACATTTTGAATTCCTTTTAATTTATATTAAAAAAGAGATATACTAGTTTGGATCAAGGTTATTGGCGTTGATCTATGTGGGGAAAAAAAAAAGGAATTTGGAATGATCAGCTGCTGTTTGCAGCATAAAGTTTCATAGAAGACTTCAAAGATTCATGACTTTGAATTTCATAGGTGAACCCATAGATTCATGAGTTGAAAGGAATTAAAAGATTCGGCTGCTGTTTATACAGGGTAAGAACCAATGCAAAGTATGGGAAAGGCTGCACATGGAAAAGAAACCCCTTCTGTAAAGCAGTGGCCCTCATCAAGAGGTTTTGCATGTCCTGGATGGTATTAGAGTGCTCAACTCAATGAATGGGCGAAAAATTCAATTAGAACTTACTCTTGGATATATCAGCACGTGTAGAAAAAAAATGAGTAGGAAAAAAAAAAACAAAATCCTAATGAAATAAATTAGAGAAGAAAATCTCACAGTGGTCATGTCAAAGCTTTGTTTGGAGCTTGTCAAACCAGATTGTTCGTCTTCTGAATTCTCATGAGCAGATACAGGAGATGTATAAATGACCTTGAGCTTGAACTCGTCTATGACTTTATTGCCATCTTTGTTGAACTGAGTACATCACAAGACAAATACAATAAAAATGCAATAAATGGAGTGGAAAAGAAAAAAAAACCATCAAGAAAGAAAGAGACAACATTCTTCAAACAATGAATCTTACGGTATCTTGTGGGAGCTCATCAACATCTGTATTGGGAGGCACTATTGTGCTCTGCAGGAGAAACTTATCTCTGCAGTTCATATCAGGAGGATATTCCCGCTGGGCTTGTAGAGTAACTTAATGATCATCCAACAGAAGTTTTACAAGCATGAACAAGTACAATTTATATTTAAAACATGAAGAACATTTAAATGGAAAAAAGAGAGGAATATCAGTGGACATACAGGAGGTAGAGAAAGGAAGCCAAAGTTTGCTTAAATTGAATATATATATATATATATTGGTAAATTGTAGTAAGCTAAGGACGTCACCTGTTATAACACAAGCATCCCAAGGCTGAATAACACCAGTATTGGGTCGTACAAAGTACTTTTTTGGTGATGTTGTTTTGACCTAGATAATAAAATGAGGACTATTTTCAATCATGCATTGAAGTGAAAAAATAACATATAAAGAAAATGATTTAAGAGTGCAACTGGAACCTTAAAGGCAACATGGTGTTCAGTCTTGTTTGCGACCCTGATATCACAGTAACTTTGCTTTTCCAGCTCAACTGATCAAAGAAAATGGTAATTGCAATAAAGGTGTGGGAGCTTCTCAAGAATAAGTAGAATAATAGAAAGAAAAGATACACATAAGTAATAGATTTTTATTTTTGGACGGAAGTATTAGATTATTGCACTCACTACATTGATTACCAGTGTTGAGAATCAACTCATAAAGACACTATCAAATGTCTGAAATCTCAGTCATGACAGGAAGATTTGAGACCCTATATGCCATACATTATCGTGTAATTTCCTATAGTATGAGGAATTCCATCATCTACTTGTCCCTTTGTGAAGGTGATTTTTTAACTTCAAAACATTGGATCATAAAACACAATGTCCAGATACGGTCTAAAGCATTAGTATGGAAAACAGAGCCACATTAGTCTATATATAAAAAAAAAAAAAAAAAAAATTTACTCTAGAAAATGTACGCAGGCTGAAGCTTCAACATCTATAAAATATCTCAAGACACAAGGACTCCAATGTGACAATTATTATTTTCCATAAAAAAGAACCACCATAAAATAGTGTTGCAGATCATCTTCCTTCATGTTGCAAATTCAGAGGTAAAATTCTAGGTCCATGATAATTCAGGTCCTCATATAGACAGTTGAAGAGATGCTAATGTGCCATTAAACATAGAAGTCATTCAAATTGTGAGTCAATCCACGTCTTTACTAACAACTTAAGCGTCTATTTTTCATGCGATCAAGGGAGAGAAAATGAGATGACTAACTTCCATGAGAAAGAGATGCACATGAGCTACAAAGATGGCAGGACTTGATGGAGACAGTTGATTAGACTCTGTGTTTTCAACATATGTGTGTGTGTGTGTGTGTTTAGCTTCGAAGTGCTTAACATTGATTATATGTCTAAAATTGTATAAAATTTTTTACCATTCATTACATGTATGGACTAAAATTTTAAGGTTTAAATAATATGTTTGATCACTGTGTTGAACATTTTCTAGTCTCCACCAAGGATAAGGCATCAAACACGGTACAAGTTTTCTATACCCATCATTATGAAAATGCTACAAGCATTACAACAAATCAGCCCTGTCAACTCCTAATGCTTCTGCTCAACTACATTGGATTGGCTATATCAATGCGTTCCTCAATTGTGCTCTATTAGAGGCTTAGTTGATACTTAGTTCCACCCAATTTTTCACATGGTTTGATTAACTAGATTAATGTAATACTTAATTTGAAAAGGTTTTGCATTGACTGAGACCTACCTAACGAAATTTTCCTTTATCTACACTTTTGAGAGAATTATTTGTTATTTATTCAAGTATGCAAATTGTTTCAATATAGGCTGACATAAGAAAACCACCATCAACAGCCTCAAAATTTTCCAAGATTCTAGTCTTGGTCTCCAAAGAACTTGCATATGGAGAGAGAGAGATGGGAGAGAGAGAGAGAGAGAGAGAGAGAGAGAGAGAGAGAGAGAGAGTGACGGATTTATTTTTTGTGATTTGACGCTTTACCATCTCATTCTGACATGATAAGCATATGCCACCAACTACTCATATTTCATAGTTTCAAGGATTATACAATTTCAATTTACAGTAAAATTTTCAATTTCTTGACTTCTAATCAACAAAATGTGCTAAATAATTTTTCTCAAAGTATTATTACGATCTCTTTTCCAGCAACCTCACTCCCTAATCATATCACAAGGCACTAATTCCCATTAAGCACACGCGTACCATCGAATTCGAACCCTGCTACAATTGGGAAAAAAAAAAAACTATGGAATCAAAATGCTCAACTCGACAATAGGTATTCGTAAGTTCCAATGGTCTTCAGCATCTCGATGCTATGTATCTAAAAATTCTCCTAGAAATCACGGCAACACTATCGGCAGATTCAATTGCAATATTAAAACAATTACAAGGAAAATCCAGAGCTCGACATAGCAGTAATTATTAGGCAGAATGATCCAAAACACAGAGATAGGATTTCTTACACAAGAAAGTAAGCTCTTCTGGATTAAGCGAGATGAACTGCTGACCGCCACTCATGATTTCCACCAAACTTGTCTGATAGGCACAATCAATCAAACAATTAATCAAAAACTGAAAATACGTACGAAAAAAAAAAAAACAAAAAACAAATAACAGACACAAAGGAATCAGCGGCAAAAAAGACGGATCGTCGAGTCCAACAATTCTTGTTCAAACGAATCCGCCATGAAAATCGGCTTCGAACGCTCGCAATCCTACCTTACGCTCTGAGTGAAGTTTCTTAACCTGCACACCATGTTTTCTTCTGCTTCTTCTTCTTTTTCTTCTTTTCCTTGCTGTTCTCTGTAATTTCAGGCCGAACGCGAAACGCCGATTCTTCCGATGCAGACTGGAGTCTACAGTGGCGCGCGCACACTGACGCCAATATTGACACGTGTCTTTGAGCCCGTTATATGTTAAATTTAAAAGGCCAAATGAAGAAAAAATTTAAAAAATTAATATCATCATATCGTCGTATAACAACTTTCATTATTGCTTCTACTTTTTATAAAAATTCTTACAGCAAAAATGTTTTAAAAAGTTTAATGATAACTATTTGATGATGACTTCTTAAAAGTGTTTTAATTAGTGTCGCAAAGATATGGGTATGTAAATTTTTAAAAAGTGATTAAAAATAAATAAACTATATTACTTTTAACAAAATGAAACTGTTAAAAAAAATTCTAGAGAAAAAGATAATTAAAAAGGTATTTTTTAGTAAATAAATTTTAATTGTGGGAGCTGTTTAAAAAGCTGCTTTTTGAAATTATGATTGATTTACTTTTTTTTTTTTTGGATAAAGTATACGTAAACTTGCTAAAACAGCCCATGTGATAAAATTAGTTGATTTTGGTATAAAAATTGATTAATAGGGAAAAATATCAAGATAATTGGAGCCAAATAACAACAACAACACTACACGAAGGTTTACAGGGAAAAAAGCAAAAAAATAAGAGGTTTTCTCGATACCTTCATCAAATAAAGGCTCTTCTATTTATAAAAAAACATAATACAAAAGGACAAATATAGTTGTACAAGAGACCTGCCTAGGTCGCTGATAAGCAGGCTTTGAAAATAGTACTGTAATTACTGTAACAATCTTCAATCATTGTCTGATACTATAGCAATCTTCGATTATTGGTGTGTACTATAGCGATGGTTTGTCTTTTACTGTGATGAATGTGTTTCTTATGTGCGAATCACTGATAGTTAAACGCATTAATTATTTTCTCTATCAGATGACGAGGAATCATCAATTCATTCAAAAGTAGCCACCAGTTCAGCCAAATCAAGAAGATGAGAGAGATTTTCATCTAGAAATTCTGTAAACAGCCTTTATAGCTCGGTACAAATGAGATTTTCTAGTTCGTTTAAGCCTGCCTTTCTATAAAGTAAAGATGAATGATAAGTTTGGTTTGTAGTTTGATCTCAATTGTTTAGAGTTGGAAATGGGTTCATCATTGTCCTCAAAAGCCATGAAAAAAAAATCAAGATGACGTCTATCAGTGATTCGAGAGGTTAAATAATTAGCATAAGGATTGTAATAGAGCAAGTGATGATAGGAACGTAGTATTTGATAGTTATATTGTTGTTTTGCAGTTGCTGCTAGATCATCACCTCTGCTTGTCATCTTGGTTATGAGCCAAGAGGAGCAACGAATATGATAGTAACATAACATTTTGGCCATTCTTGCAATTTCTGGAGCCTGTTAGCATGATTAGTAAAATTTATGAGAAACTTAAAGAACCTGATTTGATCAGGATCATAAGTGGGATAATGTCGACTCATTTAGAAAAGACAAGCAATTAATAAGTTTTTATCTATCTACACTAAAACTAGTTCACCACGATCTTAAAATATACATGAGATAGCAATAGGCTTCCTTAGGGAGAAAATAGAAGGAAGTCATTCGGAAAGGGAAAAGGAATGGCTTGGTTGGGTGAGGAATGTGACAAAAATCATTCTATGGTTCCTTGTCATTGCCTTGAGATAGCCATTAATGGAAGAGATGAGATAAAAATTAGAGGATTTGGAGGTGGTGGATCTGATCCATCAGAAGGATCGGGGTTGGACGATGATGACCTAATGACTCTTATGAATGAGTAGATTTGTGTCTAGACAAGAAATCTGCAAGGATATTGGTTTTTTTTTGGAATATGCTTTACAGATAAATTGTACTGTAAAAACCAATTTGCCCATCTAAGGAGTTTGGAATTTGGTAACATTTTCTGTTTGAACTAGAACATTTTTGAAAAATTGGACATGTCTATTTCAATGGAGAAGTGAATTCCAACCAGATGAAATTGAAAATTTTCAATTCCCTTTTTCATTGCGAGAATTTCCCTGAATGTAGAGTAATAATATAATTCAAAGGCCTTGAATAAACCACTCTTATACCCACAAATGTGTCTGGATTTACTCGGGAGTTTCTCCTAAATAATTGCTCCCCAATGTTCATTGCTTGCATTATTTGGAAGGATACGAAGTCTAGAACCTGAAATTTTTTAAATGAGGAAGAGTTCGAGTCTTGCCTTCTAAGGTTTCAACTGCTTTAATGTGTTAAGGACTCTGCAATGGAGGTGACTTCTTGAGAAAAACAGAGAGCATGCTGGTACGTTGAGATAGATCTTTAATGAAAAATCCCATGTAATTAACTAGTCCTAAGAACTATTGTATTATGGATTTGTCTGGTAATACATCAGGAAAATCCAATAACTTCGAAGAAATATCGGGTTGGAGAATGAACTTTCCTCCCTTAATTTGCATACCAAGAAATTTGATCAAAGTTTGAAAAAACTGCATCTTTTTCGCTTAAAGCATTAGCCTATAATGAATACATAAATCATAAAATTTGGTTACCAGATCAAGATGAGAGTCAATGTCCTTGGAGACAAGTAAGATGTCATTAATATAGATGAGAGCTTGATCTTGTATTGTCTGAAGAATACGATTTATTGCTTTCTAGAAAATAGAAGGTGCAGTCGTGACACCAAATGGCATGACCATCCAGTGGTAATGATGGCCTGGGATAACGAATGTTGCTTTTGGTTTGTCTATTAGGTCAATCCCTAATTGCCAAATCTTGAGTTGCACTCAAATTTGGAGAAGACCTATGCTTCAACAAAATGTTGGAACAGTGTCTCAGGACGAGGAAGAGGAAACTTGTTATCTTTAAGAAAGATGTTCAGATGCTGGTAATTTATCACCAATCTTAGTTTTCTCCTGACGTGCATTGACTGTTTATTGACATAGAAAGCTTCACATGCCCATAGAGAATCTGTGGGCTCAATTAGGCTTTCCTGCTTTAGCGATTTTACTTCTTGGATTGCTAGGCCAAGCTACAGAGGAGGCATGTTGTGATGTGATGCCTTTGTTGGATTTATATCTTTATTGAGCTTAAAAGATAATTTGACGAAGAAGTCACGATTTGTCCAAAGGGGATGATCATGCTTTTATAGGTAATTTGTATGATTTTCAGCACAATAGTGTTGTAAGAGCTTTGTCTGGATTTCTTGGGCCTAGTTTTCATCAAGTGTTTAGATTAATGGAGAGATTGTTGAGATCCAAGGGACAGATACTAAATTTGTATGTAATCCTTGGGTTGTTCTAGTGAGATGCTTAATCTACTGGAGAATGTCGTAGCCAATTATGAAATCTTTGGAAAGGAATGGGGCACCTAGGATCTGATGCTTGAAGGTGAGTACATGATGAAACTTTATTTTTACGAACTTGCTAATGAATGTGATAGTAAGTGAGGTTTTGGTAGCAGTGTCGAAAGTTTGTTGTCAATGCTTCCACCATTCAAAAGATAATGTAGATGGGTGCAATAAAGTGGTTGATGCTCCTGTATCAATCAAAGTTGTGAGTATAATTGGATTACGGTCAGGAGAGAAAGATACCTAAACCTTGGCATGGGGTAGGTTGTACAACCCATTCATGGAAGGAGAAGAGTTTAAGACAAAAGCTTCAGTGTCAGAAACTGCCATTAGAGCTTCTGGGGAATATTTATCTTCAAGAGAAAAGAGTAATTCAACATCAGAGATCTCTGTGTCTATGAGTTGGATAATTTTCTCAATAACATTGGCATGCTTCTTTGTCTTGCTTGGGCATTGTTTTACAAAATTACCTTTTTACAGATAAAGCACCTGGTATTTGATGTTTTTCCCTTGGACCCTTTTCTTCTTAAGAATCACCACTTAAGTTTAGTCTTTCGAAAACCCTTTTTCTTGGAGAATTTAGAAGATTTTCACCATTTTGGTAGCAAGGGTGTAGATTTTTTGCAAGAGCATGGCTCATAAGGATGACAACTTGTTAGAAAGTTTGGATCATAACAGGCTCAAGACAATGTTTTTCTCGTTTGTTGTGCTTGCTAGAAAAACTCATGTGCAGAGCACAACACTTTGTGTCCTATTTAAATAAATGAATATAATTCACCAAGTGTGCAATCTTCATATTTTTTATTGATGTCTTTCATATGCACATGGGGTTTGTCTGCAATAGGCCTTGTGTATGAAAAGATGAAGAGGGTCTTTAAATTGTTATCATCAAACCCTTTTGTGAGATAAAAGAGCTTACACATCTTCTCATAATGTGCTTGCATGTCTTGGAGCTTATAAGAACAATACTTGGTAGCAAGAAACTTTTCTTTAGCATGATCTATGTATTTATCAATTGGACCAACAAAAGTGGTATAGAGGATCGCCAAAAAATCAGTGATTGATTTTTGAAGAGAGTTGATTTGTCTGTATTCTTGAATGGCAAACCACCAATCTCGGAGACTACCCAAGAAACGCGTGACTAGCTTTTCAAGAACAATTTTATCAGTTGTTCCCTGTTTAAGAGTTCAGCTTGGCACCAAAAAGCATGTCATGCAGGAAAAGAGGTTAATCATTATGTGGTAGACCATTAAGATTAAATGTACTAAAAGACCCATTGTTTGTTTTTTTAGTCTTTGGTTTTGGAGGAGAAGTAGACTCCATGTCATTAGTAGGATCAACTCTTGTGTCTGTAAGGGAAGGTCTTGTTTCACTAGTGCTAGAGGCTACATAAAATTCAGTAGTATCCTCAAAGGATGAGGAATCTGAAGTTGGGATTGAGGAGTCAGTGGAGGATGTATCTCCTTCTTGGTTTGCCACAATGACTGTTAGTTGGTCATATTGTTGTACCATAGATTCAAGAAAGGTGGTGAGAGGATTTTCAAAGATGTTTGGCAAGGATTGTGCTCTTGATGATGCAAAAACATTTGGCTCTAGGGGAGGAATGGCCATAGCAAGTTTTTGTTTTCCCTTTTCTTTTCTTTTGGGAAAAGGTTCATCTGGAATAGGTGATTGGTGGTCTTTAAGTGAAAAAACCTTTGGTTCTTGGTGGATTTTCAATTGGTTATCTATTTTACAGGAAGGTGGAAAAAGGGAAGGGAAGGCAGGTTTTATTGTCATGGGAGAAGGGAAAATATAAGGTGAATACAAAGGATTTGAGGATGAAGGAGAGGCTGAGATTGTGATATTTCAGAGTTGAGCTTCAAGACTTTTTTTCTCTTTCTAGTTGCAAAAATAAAGAAGCAATATCAACATAACTTTCTACCGATTCTGACAATAGCTTGAGTTCTTGGTGAGTTTGGTCAAGTCTATCATGGAGAGCCATAACTACTTGGTCTTGGGAGTCCTACTATTGAAAAATCTATTGCTACTTCTGAGCAACACTTTTGAGCAGATCATTCTGATGGAGAGTATTATTAGACTGCCTGTTAAGAATAGCCTTTGTGTTAGTGAGAGGCCTGATTTCGGGATGATCTGATTTTATGATTTTGGCTTATTTGACTTGGTATTGGACTTGACGCCCTGTAAAAGGATCTTTAGATCGATCATTAGTTGGAGGAGCTTGAGATGAACTAGATGGATCTAAGATGACAAAATAGTCATGGGGGGGGGGGGCGGCGGGGAATCTTGGTCAAGAAGGACATAGTACTAATATTTTCAAATCCAAATTCGATGAAACCAACTGACAAATCACCCATTTTATATCTTTCTTGCAGCTTTTGTTAGGGATATTTCTTTTTCTTGGGCTTTTGGATGTCATATTGAATATCAAAATCATAGTCGTCATGGTCCAGATAATTACAAGTATACCACCAAATATGAGAAGATTGTGTTCGTTGGGATATGGGGGCTTCGGTAAAGTAAACTCCTGCGGACGAGGGTTTTGGAAGAATCATTGCTTGTTCTGGGAAGGTAGTTTCAATTAAACTATCTACTTGCCTTTTATGAACTACATGTGAAGACTGCTGGACCTCATTTACTTGGAAACGAGCCTCATTAGCTAGTTATTCATTTTTCTGAGAATAATTGTTGAAGTCTTTCAGTGGGAAGAGCTCCCGGAAGAAATCTATGAGAGACAACCCCTTGTGAGCTAATGTCTAACATCAAACTACCAAGAGAAGCTCCTTTATAGGGAACATCAATGGCATGATTTTGGACCCTGCATGTTATCTAGTAATGGATAGTGGTAGCTAAAGTAGTCTGAATTTGAAGGGTACTAGCAAGTGTGCTTGTAGGCTTAGGGTTGAAAGAGCATGATAGTCTCTCTGAGAGACATTAAAATCTGGGTAAATGGATATGAAAATAGTGCCCGAGTTTAAAGTAGTCTGGATGGTGCCTATCACAACACTTGAAGAGCAAAGCATCCTAGAATCAAGGAGAGCTAGATGCAAGATCACTTCAGTAGACTTTCTGCTATGGAAAGTAATAGACATTTTTACAATACCATAGTGAAGGTGATTGTAACCTTTACACCATTGGGCCAAGAGAGGAGAAGGAAGCGCCAAAGGAAAGAAGTGTTTGGCTTGGTTAGCTCGAATTTGGTGTTCATTGAAATTTGAGATTTGTACATATTTGGTATTCATTGAAATTTGAGATCTGTTGATACTCTTTTATTGGACTTGGGGGTTTTGTTTTTTAAACAAGTTCTTGATTTTGCTTGAAAAAGTGCTGGTTGGGATGGAATAGAAATTTTGAGGTAAAATTGGGACTAACTCCGTCAAAGGTACCACTCCTTGAGAATTTGATAAGTACTCAACCTCATACAAACCATTAATCTTAGATTTTGAGCATGAAGTTTCAAAAGATGCGACGGAAGATGAAGACGGAACGTCCATCTCTGCAAAATAATACAAAAAATAACCAATACAACTCTTTTATTGGTATAAACACCTCTCAATGCCTTCTTGTGGCTAATACGACTAGGAAGCAATTTTAAGAGTTTAAAAAGGATTGACTCAAACCTGAGCTTAGCAGAATCATGGAAACTAGTTCACTAGTATTTAGTCAAAACTTACTAATAGAAATTAGTCTCACTTTGCTTACTAGTCCGAGTAGCTAGGTAACAAGGGGCTAGTTGTTGAATCACTTGGTGATGAGGTTTCATATGAAGAGTAGTTAGTAGAGGAAATAGGGGGCACCTTCACAGCGTAAATCTCACAATGAGAAAAGTTCAGATATTGTGAAATCTGAAAATAGGGCTTGATAACAGTATATGGAAGTCTAGAAACAAAGACATCAAGTACAATGGGTATGGTGATCAAGTGCAGAGAACACGGTGAACTAAAAGCGCAAACATGAGTTCACAAGAATAGTAACAATGGTTTGTGAACAGTAATAATGAATAGTTGAAATCACAATGTATGTATCTTTTCATGGTTAGGATAAGGTTGAGTTGGACGATGGATGTTTCAAGACCAACTTATTTATCTAATTGTTCACTTTGTTTATCAAACTATGTCATTACAATGTATGTATCTTTTCATGAGGTTTTTTGTGTTGTGAGATGGGAGTCATATTGCTCATCAAAGTATGTCATTCATCATGTTCAATGGCACTTATTTATCATATTCAGTTGAACATTTTCTTGGACTTGTGTTGGTAAACACCTTGTACTAACACTTACCTTGGTGTATCACAACTTAGTTGTGATACGTTCGAATCAATCATGCTCGGTTATAAGTTGAGTTGATAATCCAACCACTATACCCCAAGTTCCTATTGTTAAGGTTGGGGAATTTTTTTTTTTTTCAATTATTCGTAAGATTTGACCACCAATGGATGAAATGGATTGTTACCTGCAAGGAGTTGCATACTTGCACAATTTATGGTTGAGGTTTAACATTTCATTTGCTTAACTAAGCACCTCATAATATTCCTCAAGATAAGTGACTTAATTTAAAATCAACTGGATTGTTATGTTAATACAAATTCCTTATTTTGATTTGTTCAACTCTTTTTAGGAATTCAAACCAAAAATATCTAATGGTCTTCATCGTTGTGGTCCTTCTATAAAAGGTGGTCCCTCCTTGGGACTCATTTCCAGCACTAGGAGAGTGAGTTTCCTTATTTGGCTTTTTTTTTTTGTTTTGTTTTGCATATCCTTAGTGGTCTCTTCCCTAAGCAATAATGTTCTCTTCACCTCTATTTAGTTATCTCCATTATGTTTAATTTTATGGAAGGGTTCATTAGTAATATCTTAGCCAAGTCTCATCCTCTCTAGTGGTTGCTTTAGGAGTTAGTGGCTAAGTAGCTTTCTCAAAGGGCTTAAGCTGAGTAACTACCATTCGCCAAGGTCATAATTAATCTACCATGTCCTAAACCATCTCAAAAAAAAAGTGAAATTGACTTTAAGAGGACCGATAGCGTAAAAGAGCTTTGAGGATGTATTCTCCTTAGGTTGTTTTCCAAGTTGAGATTGTTTATAAATATAACCCATCTTATCGATGCACTCGAGTACATCTAGTTGGACACTAGGTGAACATGAGTTGAAATGTTGGGATAGATATATGGAGTCAAGGATACCATCTTGCTTGCCTGCTTTGGCTACTTATGAATCATGATTGAGCTCTTTTAGTGGCTCTCCTAGTAAGAGGAAGTGATTGAAGAGTCCAATAATGTTGAGTTCATAGTTGATTTATACCATTTTAATATATCAAAGGATTTGTATAGTACTTTCACGAGCTGTTCGACCTCCTAAAATTAGTGAGTTTAGCGTGCCAACAAAGTGGTAGAGGCTAAGTAGTCCTTTGGAGGGTCAGGTGGTGTTGTAATCTTGCATCTTCAACTACGGTTTACGGCTTCCGAGCCCTAAAGCCATCTGCAATTTTTTTTTAGGTAGTAATGTCATACTTGGTCAGCTTATTAGCACAACCTTAATACATGTGATCAAATATTGATTTTTCGGTGAAATGGCCAAAGAGAGTAGCCAGCCTTCTCTTTTAATGAGTTAAAGCTCTATTTATAATACCTCGAAAATTTTTGACAAAATATTTGAATAAATAATAAATTAAATAAATAGATAAATAACAATTAAAATAGTTCAAAAACTTTTATTTTTGGGATCAAAATATAAAGTTTGATAAATTCTTTCTATAATTGGAATTCACAAGAAAGCGAGTGTGATAACATGAATAATTATAAGTAAATTTCATGTACAACTAAAATTAGTTTTCTAAAATAGAGAATGCACATGAGTTTGAAACCACTTAAGAAGATAATATGAGAAAAAATTGGATGATGTAAGTGTACTATACTAATGACACATAAAATGTGGAGACAATGTAGATGGAAATGAAGTGAACTAAGTAAATTAAGTATTAAGAAAAAGAGAATGATGTTGGATTTGAGGAAATTGAGAGTAGGGAAACCATGTGTGTATGGAGTACAAAATGCCTTGGTGCATGAGATCATGGCTAGTTTGATGTACCAAGAGGAGAGACCATTGGATAGGAATTAATGGGATGTACCAAGGGAGTTGAAGGGGGTCGGACCATGGGATAACCTCATGAGAGACGCACAAAGGTGTGAAAGATCCCACACCTCCTAACTAAATGCACAAAGGGGGAAATTATATGCAAACCCCTAAAACTTAGCACATAAGTTTGTAAAATGTCCTACACTACTCTTGTCATTTAAAAAGATGAAGTTGGAAAAAACCCTTATAGTTGTGCATTGTGTAAGAAGATCTATGTCCATCCTTGGATCAAACTTACTCTTGGATCAATCTCTACAATCATGGTTGTCCAATCTTTATGAATCTTGTGAAACCCTAGGTGCACAACCAAGAAGCTCTCACATGCAGTCCTTGAGCATGTTTTCCATCTTATGAGAGAGAAGGATGGGTTGATGACTCATCCTTGAACACACAGTCACACCTTAGTGGACTGACCAAGTCTTCAATATCGTCCAAAATTTCATTCTCCTAATAAAAATTGCAGCCAAATTCATGTTAATCTAAACTTTCCAAGTTGGGTGCAAACTCTTCCTTCTAGCTAGTCATCTTCTTCCTTTCTCCTTTCCTTGGCCATTTTTGATTCAAAATCTAGCATAGTTGCATTCCTTAGCAAGCCAACCTTCTGAAACCATCCCTTTTGAGAATCCTCAAAGGCCTTACCTTTGTCAAGAGGAAGAAGAAACAAAATAGAGAATAAAGTAACAACTTAGAGGGTTGAAAAGAAGAAGAGCCCACCTAATGTGTGAACCAAGTGTAACTGTGTTTACTTTTCCTTTTTCTACTTAAAAACTTTAGTGTACTCTAATAGAAATACCAAAGCATATGCTATTTCATGGTTGAAGAAGTTTTAGTGCATCACTGGAGGCAATCGGAGGAATGTATAACACTTTCTTCACACTTCAAAATGTGTATGAGAATTTCTTATACTATCCTTAAAACTCCTTACTGTGGTTGATCAAAGAGGATGCACGAAGATGATCTGATGGCCAGGAAACTAAGGTAAGGTTTCATACACACAGGAAATCACAGAGTTTAGTGCATGTGTATCTATGTGATTAGTTTTTAGAGGCATGTTAAGGGTGTGTGAGAGCATGGAGTTCAAAACCATGTCAACACCTTAGAAAACCTAGAAGTGTTGATTAACCTTTGTACAAAGTGGCCTTGAAACTGTGCATGAACAGCCATGAGTATGGTGTAGATTTAATGCATGACATCTTATTAAAATGACCTTATAAGCAACATGAAACTTCATAACCTGATATATTAGGTTTTGGGAAGAAAACAAGCAAGGAAACAAATATATCTTTGCTGGAAAAGAGGCCAAGGATAATGGGAAAACTGAACTTTAAGTTGAAATCCAAAGAGGGTGCACGAAATTAGATGCGATTTCACGAAAAACCATAGGCAGTACACTTGCATTTAACAAAGAAAACCCAACAACCTTGTGTGTTGTTTCACTACTACTTTTAGGTGGTTTAAATGGAAGAAAAACCAATAGAAAGTTGGCCTAAGATTAGTCTCACATTAAGGCACAAATTTGTGCAAATTTGGAACCAAAAAGGTAAAAAATTGTATTTTGGGGTGAGTGACAAGTTTACTCACCACTTAGGTATAATATTGGGACCAAGAGAGTGCTTAAAATTAGAGTTTCATCCTAAGTTCGAGATCCAAAAATGGTACAAAGGAGGGGTCTCAAGGAACATGAACAACTTGTATAAAATGAACATCAACTAACATACAAAATTTATTTGACCATGACCATTTTTAGGTCTTTACTAAAATAGGAAGCTTGGTGATTTTACCCTCTTAAGTCAACAAAACCCTTAGCATGATAAACTAGATATGAGACTTAAGTTATGTGACTCAAATAGGGTGATGAGAAAGACTTAGTAGATTTTTGGACATTAATAACAGTCTCATATTCAAAGAATGCATGAATAATTTTGTGTTAAATGATTAGTTGAATCCACCTCTTCAAAATCTTGAAAAAAGATCAAGTGAGCTTTCTTAGGTGAGCTTTCTTAGG
>JAJIYU010009817.1:0-16677 GCA_030144865.1 Tinospora cordifolia | reverse complement strand
AGAAAAATAAGAGGAGCATTCAACTCTTATTTTTTGGAATGAATGAATTTGAGGGCCTAGGGGGGTTTATATAGGGTTTTCAAGGACAATTTGTGTCCTTCTATGAATACAACTCTATTTTTGGATTAAATTTCGTAGGTTTTAAGATTTGGATCACAATGACTATTTTTAGGGATTTTTCGAAATTTTTGGAGTATTTTTCAGAATTTTAAAACCATTTTTCGGATTAAATTCGAATTTTAATTCGTATTTATCGTTATTTAATTGATTTTTCGTTATTTTTAAACCTGAGCATTTATTCGGACTGTTAGATCGTCCTCGGGATGATTATCACGATCAGATCGGGCGGGTGAACTGTGGACCATCCGATCTTCCTCGAGACATGCACCATCCTTCGATCAGAACCTTTGGATTATCCTCGGATCACGTAACAGAATAGGATCCTTGATCGCAACCGTTGATAATCCTCGATCGCTGTGTTCGTTCGCTATTTGATTTTGGCGGGTGAGATCTGGACCGTTGATGATCCTCGAGCGCGTCAACGTTCACGATCAACCCAACACGAACTCGATCTGCACCGTCCGATTTGCCTCGATCGCGACACTCGTTCGTGATAGATTCCGAGCGCCTCGATCCTATCCGTTGATCATCCTCGATCAACGTGTGCACTCCGATTTCGTGATCACGATCCTTCGTTCTGGCTGCACGATCTTCCTCGAATAACGTGTGTTTGATCTCTGGCCGTTCGATCGTCTTGATTCGGTGCTCCCAGGCGTACGTGCGTTGCTGATCTTGGCCGTTGGATGCTGTTTTCAGATGCAGATCAACGGTTTACATTATTTTGAGTTTATTTCTCTGATTTTTCAGCCAATTTCCTTGTTTTCTCTTCGGATTTTCGTCAAATCTCGATCCAAATCGACTTCTAATTTGTTTTTCATCAAATTTTCACATATCCTTGTATTTTTGACCATGATATCACATTTTGTGCATTAAAATCATATTTTTTCCTTTCTAAAATCCTTTAAATTGATTTTTGATCCGTACTTGGATAACTAGGATATGTCAAATTTTTCATTCATCAATTCTGTGTAATATTCTAAGTAAAAGTTCAAATTTCTATAAAATTTCAGAGATGTTACAGAGGTGGGTCTGGTTCTCATAGAGTTGAGGAAGCCACCTGGGAGCTGGAAAGTGAAATGATGGCTAGGTATCCACACCTTTTTACTAGAAATACCTAAGGAAATGACACCAAAGCGAGTGTGTACAAATTTCGATGATGAAATTCTTTTAAGGAAGGTAGGATATAATACCCCAAAAAGTTTTTAGGAAATTCGATTAAATGAAATAAATAAATATTAATCCTTGAAAATTTAATAAAATTTTTGGGATACAAAATTGTGTATATTTTAAATTATAACCAAAATGAGAAATAAAATTAATTGAGGGAAGTTTGTATAAATTTTAGTTTACAAATAAACATATAGAAAGGTTAGGTATTTAAATAAAAATATAAAATCAGAAGAGTTGCCAAATATTATAATATAGTTTAATATTTAAATAGAAGTATAAAATAAGTAGAATAATAAAATGATATATTTGGGTTGCAAAAATTAGCAAGTTTTGTTCAAAAACATTATGTAAATAAATAAGAAATAAATTCAAAGTGTTATATAAATAAATAAAGGTCAATTAATTTCCTACAATTATATGAAAATTAAGGTATAATTGTGTTGAAGCCTAAAAGATAAATAATAATTCCATTCAAATTATAGTATTAGCAAGTCTTATTTGATAAAAAACAAAATTAGAACACATACTATGAGCATGTGTGCACAAGATACCAAATTAGGAAGGTTTCTAAAATGAAATCAACTCAAAAGAATGTATTAGTAACTTATAAAATAATTGCTTACTAATATATGTGCTTGGGAAATAAGTAAAATACAGAATTAGAAATGTTTCTAAAATGAAATCAACTCAAAAGAATGTATTAGCAACTTTTAAAATAATTACTTACTAATATATGTCTTGGGAAATTAGTATTAGAGAATTAGAAAGGTTTCTAAAATAAAATCAACTCAAAATAATATATTCACAACTTCTAAAATAGTTGCTTACTAATATATGTGCTTGGGAAACAAGTAAAATAGAGAATAAGAAAAGTTTCTAAAATGAAATTAACCCAAAAGAATGTATTAACAACTTCTAATACCTTCACTTAATAATTTTTCTTATGCATAGGAAACAAATAAAATCGAAAAGGAAAGAGTTTTAGAAAGGTTTCTATATGAAGACACCTCAAACTTGCCAATTCATGCCCATTAGAGCTCTATATAAACCCAAGCACGAGCACCATTTTCTTCATCCCAAAACAAGAGCTGATACGATCCCTCTTGCTTTCTCTAGCCTCTCTCTTGGCACCTCTTTTCAATTCTTAAGAGTTCTTGAGAGTTCTTAAGTGGGAAGTTTTCTATTCTTGTGTGTTCTTGACATTCTAGACATCTTAGAGGGTGGAAGTGCTGTTGAAATTCTAATTTGTTCAACTAGATTTCAAAACGTTGAGGTGGAAGTGATTCTAAAAGCCCCCTCTTTATTAGTTTGAATTAATATCATGTTCATGCATGTTTTTAAATATGTTTATCATACATATTTCAATTTCAGTCCATTCACATTATTTAATTTTTAGCTTGATACATATGCCATCTTTAAGCATTCATAAAAATATTTCATGCTTAGTTTCCCATGCTTTGCCCAATTTTGAGATATAATAAATGCAAGTGGTGTCTTTATGCTTTCATGATGATAATATGCTAAACTTTAATTCTTTTATGATTCAGGATTATGAGAATTCAAATAAATGTCTTTGACATTAAGAACCACGGACTGTCATAGTGATCTAAAGGGATATTATGGGTGTTCTTTACACATACTATGTATATATGAGTTTCATATACTGTGTGTATATGAGTGTAGCACAAAATACTAGGAATATGGGCAAGGGACCCTAAATCCAATGGAATGTGACATAAAAAATTGTTTTCCTATTCATGGGGAGGTATTTTGATAAGAACATCAAGGGATTGGACACCCTTTTAGTCGAACATATAATTGAAAATAAGAAACTGTTTGAAACGCTTAATATATGTAAGTGTTTGAGTTTGAACGTATTATTAGTTTGAATTAGTAACTTCGTTGTTTTTAGAATGATCCACTAGGCTATGTGCTCACCCTTCCTCTTTTATCTTTTCAGGAAGTTGAATTACATAATGAAGCTTACTAAGGATTTAGATCACTTACTTTTAGAAAGTTTCTATTTTAATTTCTAATGTAAGGGCATGTTGCCTAAGTTTTGAATAAGTTAGACTTCTGTTGAAATAGTTTCTATTTTAGATTTATGTACTCTCTTTCTTTTAATAATTTAAATTCAAGTTATGTACTTGTCTTATTTATTCAAATAACGAATAGAGAAAATTTTCTTTATCTCTTCATGTTGTCTTATTGAATTAAGTTAAATAAATTGGGTTGTGTTCTCATAATATTCAATAAGAAATGGGATAAAAGAATTAGAAAGGCAAGTTGTGTACTTCTAATGTAACACTGGCTTGGCTTGCCTTGTAGATAAATCCAATTGAAAGTCTCGGGGGCTGGGGTGTTACATATCAACAGTCATTAATTAGATCGAGGGGCCTAACCCTAGTATTTTCTCATCATTATAATATCGGAGAAAACAAGGAAAATGCATTATGTGTCAGATTCTAATAGGACAGGGGCATACCAATCACCCAACTTAGGAACTAGGGTCACACCCATTGCTCCATTACCAAAGAACTATGGCGACACCCATAGTCTTATCATTGGGAACTATGTACAAACCCATGATTCCTTATCACGAGAACACCCACAATGATTCCCCATGGATCACTACGACGGTACGTGGTTTAATTCTTAATTTTTCTTTGCTTAAACATCAATGAACATCTCATAACAAGCATGGTTATCATTTCATCATGTATAATGCATTCATTGTACAATAACATAATCATGCTAATCATCTCACATAAACATAAATAAAGCAACAATCATCTCATGTTATAAAGCATTGTAAACACCGAACATGGACATATAACTCATGTTATTCTAGCATTCATGCATTCATGCCATTCACAAATCATATAAACAACATCTTAGCATGCTTCTAGGCTTTCAAGAAATGTAAACACACCACATATTCAACATTAAAATTTAAATAATACTAGGGAGCAAGGTAATCACTTCCACCTGTAGCTATGCTCCGCTTGCTCTAATCCTTGTTCCAATGACTCAAATCTTCAACCTATAATGGTTTGATATCATAATTTAGTATCCATAAACCATGAATCAATGTCGACTTAATCTAAATAGTAATTGGTGTGCATTTAGGTAATATCTAATGTGCAATACCATGTTCTTCTTCTGTGTACCACAGTAGAGAAGGGTACTACTATAGTCACTCGAATCTATGCATAAAAACTCAAAAAATAGGGTTTGGGATGCATTTACGCAATCACCAGAATTGGTGACATGCGTTACCATGGTAACCAGAGAGGATTAATTTCACTATAGTAGTAGGGTACTGCGGTAGTTCGTATAGTTTCAATAAACGTTGTACTTCATGCATGGTCTCTCATTTTTGGTCGTCTCATCTGTTGTATGAGGCTTCAACGCACTAACTCTAGGCTCAAAACTAATATCATATTGAGCAGGGATGTAATATACATCACTATTGTTCGCTTTCTACTTTGTTCGCCTCTGGACAATGCTTATAATGATATCTAGGGTTCTGGTTCATCAAAAGGACATGCATTAATCGAAACAACGTGAAACAGAGATTAGGAATATGATTCATTTGGATATCGATGCCTTACCTCATCTGTAACAATAATCATAGTTTCCACCAGTTTAGCAGTTCTTTGTTAATCCTTACTCAAAAAAGTGTTAGGAGTAGCTTGGGATGATTGAAATGGATTAGAATTTCTTTAGAATGTATTTGGGAAGAAGAAGGATCGTTCCATGTCGATTAGGTAGGGTTTCTGCGTGACCGCGCATTCGAATGAATGAGAATTGGGGTTTTAGCACGCAAATCACACATATATCATTTTTATGTATTACCATAGTAATGACTCCAATTATCGCGATAATCGTGTGATTAAAACTTCAAAATTAGGGTTTTCAAAGCATTACTACAGTAACCAGAATGCATCGATTTTCAGCTTTGTATAACATTACTGCAGTAACAATTTTCATTATCGTAGTAACTAGAATGATACCATTTTTCACACATTTTTTATTTTTCTGAGCATTACCATGGTGATTAGAGCCTTTTGTCATTTTTTTCGTGTCTTCATGATATTCTCCAAATTTTCTATTAATTTTTACAATTATCATCAGTTTATTTCCACTTTTATTTTATGATTGTGAAACATTTATACTTTTATAAATTATTTATTTAATTTATTTTATATTTAAAACTCCCAAAATTTTATAATTCGTTCATTGACTTTTGGGGTATTACAATCTACCCCCCTCAAAAAAATTTCATCCTTGAAATTTAACAGAGTGAGTTACCTATATGATATTGTTATATTAGACGTTTCTAGTGAAAAGATCTGGGTACTTTGTTGGCATCTTGCTTTCTAACTCCTAGGTCGCCTCTTCTAGATCATTGTGTCTCCACAATACCTTGACCAAAAGAATGTTTTGGGTCTTGAGACTCTGCTCCTTATGATAAAATATCTAGATTGTTGATTCCTCGTAAGTTACATCATCCCTGATATCAACCTCCTCCCAGTGTATGATGTGAGAGGGGTCTGGTTTGTATTTTTGCAGCATCGATACATGGAATACGTTGTGGATTGAGGATATTCTGTTATGCAATTCCAGTTCCTAGGCACATTTACCAATTCATCTAACTATCTCAAACGGACCAATGAATCTAGGTGATTGTTTCCCCTTGATCCAAAAACGCTTGATCCCTTTTTGAGGGCTGATCTTCAGGAAAAGTCTATCACTTGGTTGGAATTCTAGAGGTCTTCTTCTCTTATCTGCATAGCTCTTCTGTCTGCTTTGAGTTGTGGTTAACCTCTTTTGGATATGTTTCACTTGTTCGTTCATCTCTTGTATTATGTCTGGCCCTATAAGTACATGATCTTCAAAGTCTACCCAGCAAGATGGAAATCTTCAAGGTCTGTCGTAGAAGGATTCGTATGGAGCTATTTTTATACTCGCCTAGTAACTGTTATTATAGGCAAACCCTGCCAAGTGTAAGTACTTGCTCTAGTTACCCTTGAAGTCAAGAACACAAGCTCTCAATATATCTTCCAATATTTGAATGACCCTCTCAAACTACCCATCTGTCTGAGGATGGAACGCAGTATTCATGGTGATTCTACTGCCTAGTTCCTTCTGTAGGCTCTACTAGAACTAAGATGTGAATCGAGAACTTTTGCTCGACACAATGGTCTTAGGTACACAGTATAACCTTACTATTTCCTTAACATATAGCTCTCCTAGTTTTCCAACTGTATTTGTAGATTGGATGGGTAGGAAAGCTACCTTCGTGAGGCGATCTACAATTACACATATTGTGTCTTCTCCCCTCTGGTTCCTGGGTAAACCACTGGTGAAATCCATAATGATGTTATCTCACTTCCACTCAGGAATTGGAAGTGGTTGCAACATCCCTGAGGGTCTTCTATGTTTTGGCTTCACTTGCCGACATGTCAAACACTTACATACATACTTGGCGATGTCCCTTTTCATGCCTTTCCACCAATACACTTTCTTGAGATTCTGATACATCTTATCTCTTCCTGGATGCATAGTGTACTTGGTCTGATGAGCCTCATCCAAGATGGTTCTTTTACTTTGCCCACTCTTAGGAACATAAACTCTATCCCCAAGTTTGAGAGCACCATCTACATCAAATCTGAAGTCTATGTGTTTCCCTAGCTTGACACCCTCAATTAGATTGTTAATCCATTAATCCCCTTTTTGTTCTTCTCTTATCTGAAATAAGTGGTCTGATTGACAAGTTATTGCACATAGATAAACTTGGTTATTGTCTAAAGTTATACCCAAGTTATAGTCACTGATCAACTGATACATTTGACCCTTTTCTTCATCCTTCTTACTAAATTTTCTGCTAAGTGCATCAGCTACTATGTTAGCTTTCTCAAGATGATAGTGTAGCTCAAAGTCATAATCTTTCAGGAATTTTATCCACCTTCAATGTCGAAGGTTCAATTCCTTCTGGGTATAAATGTACTTCAGGTTCTTATGATCAAAGAATAAATTGAAACTCTCCCAATAGAGATAATGTTTCGAAATCTTCAATGCAAAAACAATTGTGGCTAACTCTAAATCATGTGTTGGGTAATTCTGTTCATGCATCTTCAACTGGCATAAACCATAACCTATTACCTTCCCGTCTTGCATCAATACAACATCCAATCCATTTCGTGAAGCATCCGTATATAGGACAAACTTCACACCGTGAGTAGGTGTGGCTAAGATAGGTGCTAAAGTTAACTTCTTCTTCAATTCTAGGAATGATTGTTTACACTTGTCATCCCAAACAAATTTCTCTCCCTTTCTGGTTAACTTGGTCATTGGTCCTGCCAGCTTCGAGAAATCTTAGATAAACTTGCAGTAATATCCAGCCAAACCTAAGAAGCTTTTGATTTTCATCACAGTCTTAGGCTGCCTCTAGTTGGATATCGCTTCCCCTTTCTTTAGGTGTACGAATATTCCCATAGCTGAGACGACATGACCAAGGAACATAACCTTCTTCATCCAGAACTCATGCTTGCTGAACTTAGCATAGAGTTCGTTTTTTTCTCAACCTTTCTAAGGCAATTGTTAGATGTTCCACATGCACTTCCTCTGATCTAGAGTATATTAGAATGTCATCAACAAATACTACAACGAACTGATCCAAATACTATCTGAAAACTCTATTCATCTATAACAACCCAGACCCCTAGAAAAAGATTTCAGCTCAACCACAAGGCAAGTTGGGTCCTATGTTATATTTACAAATCTACAACTTCCATCTCAATTCCTTTATTCTAACTCTTATTGAACCTTTCATGAGTGCTTCACCCAATTTGATCAAATTTAAATTCAATAAGGCATTATAAGTAGAAAAGGAATAATTCTAACTCATTTTTTATTAAAGAAAATAAAGAAGTACATTATTGAATTCATAATCAAGAGTACATAACTCAAAATTTTAAAATAAAAATTCAGCGAAAATCTTATTCAAAATTGTGCAACATGCCCTTACATTAAAAAAAAGAAACTTTCAAAAAAATTGAAACTTTCTAAATATAGCTACTTTTAGATTTCCATTGTGACCATATTCAATTTCTTGAAAATATTAAAAAAAGAGGGGTGAGCACATATCCCAGTGGATCATTCATCAAACAACTAACTTACTATTTCAAATCACTAACACATCCAAATTTACATACTTTCATACATTATGTGTTTCACACTACAAGTTGGTTTCAAGTTAATGTTGTGACTAAAATGAGGTCTATTCTCTTGATGTTCTCAATTTAGATACCCCTCTTTAGGGTGGAAAGACATTCTTTTGTTACTTTTCATTGGATGCCATGTACCAAGTATGTCTTAGTTGCACTTTGCAACCACACACTCCAAACATGTGTTAAGAACACCCATAGTACCCATACAAATCACTATGATAGTACATAGTTCTTATCTTCACTTTCTCATACTCAAATTTACATAATCATGATGCTAAATCAGAATATTGAATCTCAGAATTTAAACATTTAAGAAAGTATGGAAACAAACATAGCATGCTTGAAAACTTAAAGGCAAACCTAAGCATGATTTTTAGGCATGGTATGATCTCATAAATTATTAAAAACATGCAAGCATGCTAAACTGAAATTTAAATATGATCAATCATGCTAAAACTAAATAAATCATGCTATAAACTGAAAAATAAACATGCATGAATATGCTAGGAACTTAAAATAACAAAATAGAAGCTCTAGAAATCCCATCTACCTCAATCCAAGTTTTTTATTGAATCTGATATAGATTCCCCTTATCTACCACTTTCAAAACTTCAAGAACTTTCAACCATCAACAAAAGCACTCAAAACAGCTTAATAGAAGACTGAAATTAAAGCTTTTCACTTGTGAACACAAGATAATCGAGAAGAGGGATTTGAACAAGCAAAGAGGGAAGTGTCACTCTTTGCTTTGGGATGAGAAGAATGAGAGCCTGAGGGGATTTATATAGATGTTCAACAGCACTAGGGGGACATCCTGGTTAGTCTTGGGTAGCTCACAAAGTTTGAGCAAGTTTCCAAGCAAGAGGGGATGGTTTGCATAAAGAGGGCAAGTGCTCATGGTTGGCAAGTGGAACCACTCTGGCTTTCTAATTTAAAAGATATGAGTACAATCTAGTTTTCTAACTATGTATGAACACAAAAGAGGTTTAAATCATATTCTAATTCAAATGAAATGTCCCGTATGTGCTCATGGAAACTTTCCTTTTTTGTTTCCTTGTTTGCTCATCACACAAACACATAAGGAATACTTTCCCATTCTCTTATTTCTTGGACATAGAGCATGGGTGTACACTATCAGATTTGAGGGGACACCATATAATAGTAAAAGATGTTCATCTTGGTTTCGAAAAACTATTTAAATACGGTTGCTCACATGTGTGCAACACACATGTACATGGTTGGGCCGATTTTGGTTTAAGTGGGTGTGGGTGTACAAAATCAAGTGGGGGCATATATAGAATCATGTCTCACGGTTTCTAAACCATATAAAATGTCTACTAGTGTGGGTGTACTAAATCATTTATATGGGACATGAGATCATTTTATAAGGATTCAAATAAAGGAAACATCCCATGGAGCTTACCGAGTGAGGGTACACGTGATCATGGTGTTCCATTCATGTGACTTGCACATGCTTAGGGTGGCATGACTTCATGGGTTCATAAAAATCAAATAAAAATTAATATCTCCTTATTTACAAGGAATTATGATTTATAACCAATAGTTTTAGAATAACATGAAAAAATTAAGAATTTCAATATATGGTTTGGCCAAATTAGTTTTCATTTACTTTCCATATTTAGAACCCACTGAAGGCACTATGAAATGAAAATCCAAATTTTGGCCAATTGTCCTAGTTTTTGGATATGTTGTTTATTTTGTTAGTTCATGTCATTCCATTTCGTTTAGGGTTATTTTGATTCCCTAAAATATCCTAAATGCATTTCTTTCTAATTTGGACCTCTTGAAGGGCGTTTGACAAATGAAAACCCTAATCTTGACCAATTGTCCTAATTTTTGGACATCTTGTCCAATTAGTTGGCTCATGTCATCTTACTTCATTTCAGGTTGTTTTCGATCCCTAAGGGTTACTAAAGGAGACTTTTGGAAACCTGCCAATTTTAGCCTCGAAATGAGCTCGGTTTTATTTTGCACCCAATTTCACTGAATTGATCTTGAATTTCATTTAATCAAATATAGAGTTTTCAAGGTATTACACTATCAAATCCATAAATGTAGTCGATGCGTTGGTCAAACCAAATGGCATCACTGTGAACTCAAAATGCCCATATCAAGTTCTGAAGGTTGTCTTGTGTATGTCAAACTCTCATATCCTCAACTGATGATATTTAGACCTTAGATCAATCTTGGAGAAATGAGTAGCTCCCCTCAACTGATCAAATAGGTCATCTATTCAAGGCAACAGATATTTGTTCTTTATTGTTACTTGGTTTAATTTCTAGTAGTCAACACAAAGTCTTATATATCCATCGTTTTTCTTCACAAATAGAACTGGAACTCCCCATGGTGACTCACTGGGTTTGATAAATCCCTTCTCACGAAGCTCATCTAGTTGTGTCTGCAGCTCAACCAGTTCCACTGATACCATTCTATAAGGTAGAATAGCTATGGGGTCAGTGCCACGATGTAGGTCAATCTTGAACTCTACCTATCTGTGTGGTGGTAGTCCAGGTAGGTCACTGGGAGTACATCTATATATTCTTATACTATAGGTATCTTTTGTATTCTCTAGATTTTTTAGCATCCTCTTCCAACAACCATTTGAAGTCCCCTTTTTGTTTTAAACTATGGGGCATAGCTACCGTAAAACTCCTTGGCAATCTTTGGATATCCCCATTTATTCTAAATACGTCTCTAGAAGGCAACATCATAGTCACCCTCCTTTTCTAACAGTCTATCTTGGCTTGATAAAAGGTCAACCAATCCATACCCAATATGAAATCACACCCATGAAAAGGAAGTGTACTGAGATTAGTTAAAATTAGCCTATCCTCAAATCTAAGGTCACATATGCAATATCTCATATAGTTCACTGTGGCTCCTATGGGTGTGGCTACCTGTAATGTCACAAGCAATGAGTTTGTTACCAATTGTAATCTATAAACCAAACATTCAGATATGA
The DNA here is from genome assembly GCA_030144865.1 of Tinospora cordifolia. Lineage (NCBI taxonomy): Eukaryota > Viridiplantae > Streptophyta > Magnoliopsida > Ranunculales > Menispermaceae > Tinospora > Tinospora cordifolia. The sequence continues at coordinate 5,169 of JAJIYU010009817.1, read as the reverse complement.
AGGATCAGTTAGCACCAGAGTTAAACAAGACTTCTATAGCAACATTAAACAAAAAGAAAGTACCTTCCACTTCCAGTGTATAATCAGTCTGGGCATCAATAGCATAAAGTCGAGCTTGGTTCTGTCCTCGGCACTAATTTTTGTTCTGCCCTTGATTCTGCCATGGTTGGGTTGTGGTTGCTGCCTCTATTATGGATGACCATCTTGTCCACACGCCTATTGTTGCTGAAGAGGAGATGGAGCTTTGTTAGGATAGTTCTTGGCAATATGTCCCCTTTGGTGGCACAAGAAGCACAACCCTTGCCTCTTTCCTTGTTCCCTCTGCTCGTCCCAAGCACAATCAGTCTGTGCCTATTGGCTCAGTGGCCTATTATGATTTTGCGCCTGATTCTAATTCTGAGGTGCTCAGTGCCCATATTGTTTGTTTTGCCTCCTCTATGAGGCTCCTGCCGCTTGTTCCAGCTGTGACTTTTTCTGTCTGTTCCTCAAAGCTTGTTCATACTGAAGATTTCGTTCGATCAATTGTGCCCTTCCCACCATTTCCTTAAAGGTGGTCAATCTTAGAGGATGTATTATTTTTCGTATCTCTACCTTCAGTCCTTCGGTAAACCTGTCCGCCTTGGACTACTCATCTCTTACCAGCTTTGGGGCATACCTTAACAGTTCAGTAAATTTATGTTCGTATCCGGCAATAGTCATATTCTTCTATGTTAGTCGAATAAGCTTTGACTTTATCTGTTTGTTCGACTTTATCTGTTTGTCTTTGCCATGGAGAAGAAATGCGAATAAAACAGAGTCTTAAATTGTTCCCAAGTCATAGTAGATACATTCGTAGCGAGATCATTCATGATCATATCCCACCAATGATAAGTGGGCCCCTCAAACTGGTGCACTGCTAATGCAACTCTCCTAGTGCCAGTTGCCCCTAAGGCATTCAAGTATTTGTTCATCTCAATGAACCACTTATCAGTATCTACATGATCAACCATACCCTCAAAAGTACTAGGTCGTAGATTCTAAAATTTTATCAACAAGTTTTTTTGCTCTATATCATCCACAATCGTCAATCCTGTGCTACTAGACCATTATTAATGTGGCTTGATGAACTTGGGGCTAAGGTTGTGCCTGTGGTTGTGGCTGTACTGGTGGTTGGTTTTGTATCTGTGCAAGGCTCCTGATGACCTATTCCACAAATTGCTGAGCAAATTCAACTAACATTTCTATAGTCACCACCGTCCAAGTTGGAGCTGTTGCCACTGGTACTCAATTTTTCCTCTGCCCAGATTCATTGGTATTTTCATCTCTCGTACCGTTCCCTCTTGTTCTTGCCATTATCTACAAGTAAAAAGTCATTTTAGTATCCATTAGTTTAACGTGATATCAATAAGGGAAATTTCAATACACAAAAGGAGTCATAGCTTCATCTCAATTCAATCTGGGTTACATAAACCCCTTTATCTCAAAGTCGAAATACTAAATGCTTTTGCAACTTGTGATAAGTGTCATCTTTCTTGTCTTTATTCATAGTTTGTGATATTATTGTCAAAATAAATTTTCACGAGTCATTCGTACTATCAGGACTTTAAATTCATGTTTCTATGTTCTTGGTATGTTTAGTGACCTATTAGTTTTTGTTGCTAAGTTTGAAGTTTGAGGGTTTCAAGCACTTATGTTTGTTTTGGGTACAAGATTTTTGGTCTCGTATAACAATATTCAAATTTTTAAAATCAAGGAGCACGCAAACAACCATTAATTCAACACACAATTCATGCTAGCATAGTGAGATTTCTAAGCTTTCATCTATGCCTCCGAGTTCAAATGTCTCATACCACTCTTGCCAAGTGACATAGGCTTCCACTTAGAAACCTTACCACACTCAAACAATTTCACAAATGTCTTGATCACCAAGGCCTCCCAAGTCCCACCATACTTGACTGTCCCATATTAGCCAAGCATAGGAAAACATGCTCTTCCAAAGTCATCGACCATTCACCAATCATGGCTTGTCAATTTCCAAGTTCAGATTCATCCATGCCCTTAATTCCTACGCATCCTGTACCACATAGAAACCAAAGATACAAGATCATCCTGATCTTATGTCCTAACCAAACAAGTATTGCGTTATTCACACATTTTCAGTCTCTAGCTTATGTCCTAAAGGTTTTATTTATGATCTACTTTGCCTCTTTGGCAACACCCAAGTCTTTACCTATGGTCTCTTTTCCCTAAACCTAAGGTGTTGATACTGGGCTAAGCGGTTTCTCCATTAAACCCACAATCATCATCAACCTTAGCTACCACCATTGGCATCTAAGTACACATCTAGCCTAGCACTCTGTAGTCTAAGCTCTCATCTTGCCCTTGGTATCCACTACTTAGGCTCTCTCTCTCTCTTCTCGCCCAGTTGTCAACTAATTGAGCTCCGATACAAACTTTGGCATCACAGTAACATCTAGCTTAGTACCCTACAACCCAAGCTCTAATCTTACCTAGTAACCTATGGACTAAGCTCTGATACCAACTTTGGTATTAGAGTGGCCATCTCGTTGTAGCCAAGCAAGTATTGCCTATGCTTTGATACTAACTTTGATACCAGAGTAACCATCTCGTTCTAACCCAACAACTACTTCTTAGGCTCTAATACCAACTTTGTAACACCCCAGTTCTCGGTCCTTCATTTCTGTCACGTCTGTCATGCATTGAGAGACGCACCATTAAATGTCAGCACATATATCATCTATTAGGAACTGGGACATTATTTTTCTCACATTTAATTCTCATTAAATACCTTCTGGACATACTAGACCCCATACTAATAAATCATCAACCTCTAGGACTCACCAAGATTCATCTTATGGAAATAGAAAACAATAAATCTAATAAATGGGTTAACAATTTTAGATATCTAAACATAAGGAAGGTCAAAATAAAAATCCCAAGCAAGTATCCAAAACTTGGCTCAAGTGGTCATATTCTAACCCAAAATAAAAGGTTCAGCAAATAAAACCATCTAATGGGCCATGTGCCCGATCTAATCTCAGTACTCAATTAAATATCAAAGAATAATCTCAATTGTAAGATCTACGATTGTCTATGTCTTCAAATCAGCACTCGCTATAGGAGCTTCTTTAGTGATCACCTGAAATGAAAATGTGGGGTAAGCTCAAGAGCCTAGTGTATCTTACACAATATATCAATAGCATTATTTAAATTAAACATAGAACATGCAAACACTTATCCCACATTAGACGTTTCAAACATTAAGTTATCAACAATTGTTAATTAAACCGAAGGATTCAACCTTGATGTTTTCTCATCATTATCATGTTGGAGAAGAAGAGGAAAATGCACAATATGTCAGATTCCAATGGGACAAGGGCACACGCATCACCTAATCTGGGAACTAGGGTCACACTCATAGTCTTATGATTGGGAAATAGGGACAAACCCACCATTCCTTATTATGAGAACACCCATAGTGATCCCCTATAGACCACTGCGACGGTACATGATTCAATTCTTAATTTCTTTTTGCTTAAACATCAATGAACATCTCATAACAAGCATAGTTGTCATTTCATCATGTATAACACATCATTGTACAATGACGTTATTATGTAGATCATCTCATAGAAACATAAATAAAGCAACAATCATCTCAAGTTCTAAAGCATTGTAAACGCTGAACATGGATATATAACTCATGTTATGTTACCATTCATGTATTTATGCCATTCGCAAATCATATAAACAACATCCTAGCATGCTTATAAGCATTCAAGAAATGTAAACACACCACATGCTTAGTATTAAAATTCAAATAATACTAGGGAGCAAGGTACACTTTCACGTGTTGCTATGCTCTGCTTGTTTTAATCCTGGTTCTGATGATTCAAATCCTCAACCTATAATGGTTTGATATCATAATTCAGTATCCTTAAACCATGATTCAATGTCCACTTAATCTAAATAGTAATTGGTGTGCATTTAGGTAATACCTAGTGTGTAATATCATGTTCTTCTTCTATGTACTGTGGTAACTAGAGAGGATAAATTTCACTATCGTGGTAGGGTACCGTGGTAGTCCATATAGTTTCCAGAAATGTTGTACTTCGTGCATGGTTTTTCGTTTATGGCTTCCTTTGTTGTATAGGCTTCAACGCGCTAACTCTAGGCCCAAAACTAGTATCATATTGAGTAGAGACGTAATATACCTCACTTTTGTTCGCTTTCTCCTTTGTTAGGCTCCGAAAAATGCTTAGAATGATATCTAGGGCTTTGGTTCATAAAAAAGACATGCATTAATCCAAACAGTGCGAAGCAGAGATTAGGAATATGATTCGTGTGGATATTAGTGTTTTACGTTGTTTGCAACTGTTCTTGAGGTTGCAATAATAACATTCTCCACCAATTCAGTAGTTCTTCATTAATCCTTACTCAAAAGACTGTTGGGAGTGGTTTGGGATGAGTTGATGGATTAAAATTTCTCTAGAATGCATTTGGGAAGAAGAAAAATCGTTTTATGGCGACTAGGTAGGGTTTCCGTGCGACTATGCATACGAATGACTGAGAATTAGGGTTTTTGCATGCAAATCACACACATATATAATTTTTATGTATTACTGTGGTAATGACTCCAATTACCATGGTAATCGCGTGATTAACACTTCAAAATTGGGGTTTTTGACACATTACCGCAGTAACTTGAATGCATCGTTTTTTAGTTTTGTATAGCATTATCGCGGTAATGATTTTCATTTTTGTGGATATCATAATGATGCCATTTTCACACATTTCTGATTTTTTCAAGCATTACCATGATAATCAGAGCCTTTTGTCATTTTTTCTTGTCTTCATGATATTCTTTGAATTTTCTATTAATTTTTACAATCATCACAAGTTTATTTCCACTTTTATTTTATGATTGTGAAGCATTTATACTTTTCTAAATTATTTATTTGATTTATTTTATATTTAAAACTCTCAAAATTCTATAATTCATTGTAACACCCCAACCCCCACGTTCTTTAATTTGAGAGTTGGACATAACCACCATTGTTTTGACGGTGGACTTAACCAATTGGCGGGTCGGGCTGGTGTTACTTTACAAGCGACACACACTTGACTTTCTATTTTTCAATACCACATGCCTTAGAATAAATTCAATAG
>JAJIYU010009816.1:0-16658 GCA_030144865.1 Tinospora cordifolia | reverse complement strand
GATAATCTGTTGCTTTTGAAAGTTTTTCAAGAATTCCAATAATGTTATAGTCGTCAACATATATAACAATTATAACAAATGTAGATCCAGTTTTCTTAATGAAAGTACATACATATATTAAATCATTTTTATAACCTTCTTTAAATAAACACATACTAAAACAATTTACCACATTCGACCAAATTATTTTAGTCCATACAAAGATCTTTGTAACTTTATTAAATAAATTCTTGAGAATTTGAGTTAGATGTTATATGCATCTGAAATCTTTTTGGGATTTTCATATAAATATTATTATCAAGAGATTCATATAAGTAGGTTGTGACTATATTCATTAAATGCATTTCAAGCTTTTCTTGGACTACCAAGCTAATAAGGTATCTAAATATAATTGCATCCACTACAGGAGAATTATCTCCTCATAATCAATACTCAATCTTTGTCAAAAATCTTGCACACTGACTGGGTGCAGATTTTTATTCTTGACAAAACTTGAATTTGAGTCTCCTAAAAACGTTTGGCACAATGAGAAACTCTCAAATACACATTTAGCTTACGAATCCCCTTGGAGGTGGACTGATGTGGGATATTACAATCACCCCCTTGGGAGCAATCTTGTCCTTAAGATTCACACCTCCGATACACACAGAGCGGCTTTGATACCATTTGTAACAACTCAGGCCTACCATGACGATATTATCCCTACTTTAGCCACCACTGACTGGGTGTAGGATTTTTTTCTTGGCAAGACTTGAACCTAAGTCTCCCAAAAGCGCTAGGCATAATGAGACACCCTCAAATGCACATTTAGCCCAGGAATCCCCCTAGAGTCGGACCGATGTAGGATAGTACAACATGTCCAAAAACGTTACGTTTTGTAAGTGAATTTAACTCTACTTGGATTGCATCTTTTTATTTTTGTTAGTCATATCTTTTATGACATTCTCTAAAAAATTTAGATATAGATCCTTCACTTTCATTCATAACATTAAACACTACTTTATATGCAAATTTATCATTAATAACCTTTTTTTTTGGTATCATTTCATCTTAGTGGTAATATAACTAATTGAAATTTCTTATTTATTTTTAGGTATATTTGCCTCATTCATTACTAGTTATTTATTTTTGGGTTTCATTACTAGTTAGGTTAGTGGTTTCTTTAGAAGCATTTGCCTCATTCATTTTGACATCTTTATCAATTGCTCTTAAACTTTCTTGATGATTTTTATCTTTGGAAACAATTAGTCTGCCATGCTTCATGCGAGCCTTAGATTTTTTTTCTGGCATAGTGTTGGGGAAGGGGAGGAAACATGGGAACAGGAAGCTCAGACCCAACAAGGACCCACAGACCCGACCTAAGCTAGACCCAAACCCAAGGAGTTTCTACCCAAAAGGGATCCTAACTTTTGGGAGACACGAACCAAAGGTATAAGCCTTAGATTCATTTGTAACATATTGTTCTTTAGGGAATTCAATATGAGTTGGAGCATTGAAAAGTGGTAAATTGATTTAATCACTCTTTTAAGGTGAGTGAATGTATTTGACAAATTGTTTGCAATACTTTGTAAATAATTATTTTTTGAACTTCTTGTTCACATTGTTTTCTTCAAAACAAAGTATGATAATGATGAAACGTAATACCCCAAAATTTTGTTGAATAATTAAAATAAAATAAAATAATTCAAATAAATTGAACCTTGAGAAAACCATAGAATTTATGATGTAAAACATGTACTATCAAATTAACAATGGGTGGGTAAACTGGAAAGAAACACACCAATTTACAATTGGGCAAGATTTTGGTTACCGCGGTAATGAAAAACACTACTTTGATAGTGTGTCCCTGCCTAGAAAATCCAATAAAGGCAAATAATTCTAGTTACCGCAGTAATATATACCCACTACAACAGTAATTTGAGTAAAACAAGCGCAAAACAATTTTGTAAAGTTTCCAAAAAAAATTGTAAGAAGCTTCTAACATATGAGCAACTTCTAATTACTTATTAATCTTTGTGCGTGGGAAGCAAGGAAATAGAGTTCACGAAAGAATATAACCAAGGAAACAACCCAAAACTTTCTAAACATTGCCAATTCAAACTCTATATAAACCTTGCTTGAGCACCCCATTCTCATCACACAAGCAAGTGCAAATCCCTCTCTTCTTTGCTTACTTAGCCTTCTCTTCATGCCCTTTTCATTCCCTAGCCATTCCATACAACGACAGTAGTGATAGGAAGAAGAGAAACCTAGAAAGTTGCTTCATAGTAGAAGTTCAAGCCATAGAACTAGTTTTTAGATGTTCGTTGAGCAACCGGAGGATTTGACGAACAAAGAAGGTATAATGACTTTGTCTCAGTCCCAAATTCATGTTTCAGGGTTTAGAAGTCAAAGTGTTAGGATATCAAGGTTGTAGGAGAACAAGGGATGGGGGAAACATGCCCAATAATTTACTGTGTGCATTGATTACCATGGTAATGATCATGACTACCGCGATAATGCCTTCATTTTCCTCTGTTTTTTTTAGGAATTTTACTCTGACTAATGCGGTAGTGTATCAGATTTTTGAAAATACTCATTAGTTACTTCATGTAATTCCCCGAACTTTTCAAATGCGTACACATCGAAAATAAATTTTAATAAAAATACGAAATAAATGTAAAAATGTTTGAAAACATGTTTTAACTGTTTATTATATGGTATTGTATGAAAATTGGGAAAACTAAAAAAAAACGTTGAAAAACAAAAAGTCACACTAGTGGCCACGGTCACTGAAGGGCTGACGACAGTCATCAGAGGAAAATCACGAAAAAAAAGGGGTCACATGGGTGACTGTGGTCACTAAAGTGCCAACCGTGGTCAATACGTGATATTTAAAAAAAATTCAAGCCCTAATTTCATCTTGTCACGCACAGATTTCTCCAAATCATCCCAAGGCTTCAAAGAGACAATCCAAAGTTGATCTATGGAGGATCTAAAGGTTTTGAGATAGAAATCTTAACCTCTTAATTATTTTAGTTCAAGATCTGTATATTCATTTAGATAAGTTATGCAGATTCAGTGTTAGAAACTAAGAATTTGAGAGTTATTGATGCATAAAGCGATCCTGAATTAAGTAAAGCTCAGATCTTCCTTCTAAATTAAGAGTTTATTGATTTAGAACTAAATTTTGAAAGTTTTAACTGTTCACTTGCATTTTTAGATGGATCTAAAGGAATTTCACTTGTTTGGAGGGTTTCTAGATATACAATTTCTTGGATAGGTAATAAAACTCGATCCACTCATCCTTTGAAGTAGTGATCAGTTTTAAACTATTTTTAATTTGAAAGAAAATGAATATAGTTTTGCATGTTGATATGGTAAAAAGGGAAAAATCCAAAATTTGGGGAACCCTTTATTTGGAATTTGATATGGATGACATTGATTGGATATGTATTTGGTGACTCGAAAAATTAAATTTATGAATGTTAATTTCAGATTGACGAGTAGTGAGTGTCAACGAGTAGCGCATCTCTGTTGAGTGGCACAAGGGTTCATCCAACATATACAGGTGGGTGAGATTCTCTTGCTCACTAGTATTATATAAACTTAAAGTTCAAAGCATGATGTTTATGTAGCCTAGGATGTTAGATGCATGTTAGGATGTGTATGATTCTTGAATGCTTTGATTGATGATTGAGCATAATGTCTGGCTATATACTTTCAGTATTTGATTGAATATGAACTATAATGTCTGGTTATATACTTTCAGTATTTGATTGAATATCAAGTATAATGTCTAGTTATTTCTATCACTTGCCACATGATTTAGATACCTTGCATGATGATATGGTATGGAATGAAAATGATTGTAAACTAAAGAAGATTAAATTAAGATGTAAAATTCCATGTATCGGGGTGATGGTGACATCTGTCGATGACTCATGGACGTGGCCCTATTTTTTGCACGACATCTTCTAGATCCCATCGTCAGTGTTCTTAATGGAGCTGCCTGCGATGGCTGAGGGTTCCTCGGATGGGTGAGTGATGGTCGTACACCATTGCACCTATTCTTGGATGTGTGCCAGGGTCATGAACGATAGTGTGGCTTGAGACATTACTGACCAAAATCAATTTTTGGATGCTAAGGTACACCGGTAGAAGATCTCTTTTGGTTTTAGAGTACAACAAAACAAACGAATGTTTGAAACAATTAATGTAATGAAAGTGTGCGCATGTTTTGGATTTTGGTTTATATAATGCTAGTGATGTGTGGAAATGGTCCACTAAGCTTTCAAGCTCACCCCACTTTCTTTTATAGGTACTAGGAGAGGTGGAGTACACTGATAAAATGGAGGATGTAGAGTAGCCTCACTGGGAGGTTACCATTTTACTTTGAGTCTCTTTTGGTTTTAAATTGTTTTATTGTTTTTGTACTTATGAAGAAAACTAGGGCATGTTGTCCATTTTACTATATATTTGTGATACAAATTTTGAAACACTGTATTTGTTTCGAACTGTGAATTTTTGGTAAGTTTTTGAAGAAATGTTTCAGTTGTAAAGAAAATGTATATTTTTTGGGTATATCTAAACTGTACATTATTGGTTGTGTATTTTGATAATTGATTCCGATGTAGTATTTTGATTTATTATGAAAAATTTCTATGAAAATCCATTGACATATTTTGATATAAATCACTATTAGTTGAATAGTTGTATGAAATATATTTTTCTTATTTAACTCCACTAAGATTAGTGGAAAGGATGGACAAGCATTTTATGGTTTGAGGAATGGTTAGTGACAATCCCAGTCTCCAACATCTAAGGATTGATGTGATTTATCCCGCATGCACGACATAGTAGCCGAAGGGGAGCCCGAGTCGAAGCGTTGGACCTTGACGCGACGAGTGGCGTTGGATGGCTCCCGGAGCAGGGGCTGGGGTGTGACAGGGACACTTTTTACCTATTCGAGCTACTAATATAGTGAGTAAGCTGTGTGAGCTTTATGTGAGAGAGATTGTGCGACTACATGGTGTTCTCAAAACGATAGTATCCAAATTTACATCTCAGTTCTGACAAAGATTATATAAGGAATTGCAAACTAGACTCACCATGAGCACAACATTTCACCTGCAGACAGATGGCCAGTCAAAGAGGGTCATACAAGTACTTGAGAATTTGCTGAGAGCGTGTGTCATGGATCTCAAAGAAAACTGGAGCAAGCATCTACATTTAGCTGAGTTTGCCTATAATAATAGTTATCAGGCGAGAATTAGGATGACTCCATATGAGGCGCTCTATGGCAGACCCTGTAGATCATCATCTTTTTGTGCAGATTTTGAAGATCAGGTACTCATTGGACCCGAGTTGATTGAGGAAATTGTAACACATTGGGACCCACTACGTGACGATATTGTCCCCACTTAGCCACGCCTAGCGTGGGGGTCTTGTTCTTGGAGAGACGCTTTCCAACCATCTCCCAAAATGCTTGGCACTAGTGACCACTCGTGTATGCACTCATAGCCCAATCTCAACTCTAAGGTCCAGCCAATGTGGGATTATTCATCCACCCCCTTTGGATGCCATCTCGTTTTCAAGATGCACACCCGTTATGCCTAGAGCCTGCTCTGATAACATTTTGTAACACCCCGGCTCCTAGTCCTGTGGGTTCCCTCGGGCATCACGTAGAGAAGGCACATCCACTCGACTGGAGAAGCCACCACCGTATCATTTGTCGAGAACCGGAGCGCTACTGAGTTCCTTCTCTACAATCTATCTATTTCTTTCTATCTCTTTCTATTTTTTCGGTAATAACAAAATCAAATTAAATAGACATGAATTTTTTTTGAAATAAAACCTCTATATACATAAATTGGATCATTAAAATTTCAAGTAGAATAACAAACTGCAAGTTCAAATTTAAACAGTTTTTAAAATCTCTACAATCAATCCAAAACCTTTCATTCACATATAAAAGATCGGTCTAAAAGAAAGGGGCACAAGCCCTGTTCAATTAAGCACAAAAATAAAATGCGTAGAAAAACAATAATAACCTTTCCAGCGAGTTTGCACCAAAATGTCAGAGTCGCCTAGAGATAGTCAACTCGTACTGTGTCAACTCTCACTTGAAATAGAAAAGTGGGGTGAGCTTAAAAGCCTAGTGGATCATACTGCACATCACTAGCATTATTCAGACCAAAATACAAAACATATAAACACTTTCATTACATTAGGGCGTTTCAAACACTATTATTTTCATCATAATTAAGACCGAGAGGTTTGTGGCCTCGGTGTCCCCCTCATGGTCCAGGAGTGAATCCAGAGGTAATGCATGAGGGTCGATTACCTCTCGGGAACCTGGTGGGTGCATGAGGTCTGAAGTGACACACAGCCCCATAGCCAGTTTAGTTGAAGACACCCACGATAACGCCCTAAGGCCGGTTACCGCACCAATATGGAGTTTTTGTCTTAATTTAATCTTCTTTAATTTCACAATTACATTCTAAATCACACATAGTAATACTTCAAAATGCATATCAATCATTCAGGCTAACATTTAAAATATTCAATCATATCATGAACTACTTCACTTTATCTAAGCATGCGAGTGTGAAAATTTTCAAACAATCATTGAGTTATTTCAGCATCCAATCAAACATTCCAATCAATAGCCACTCAAGAATAAATACTAGCATGCTCCTAAATGCGTAATTAAATTAAGCAATCATCATGTTTAGGATTTAAAATTCAAATAATAATAGGCAGTGTAGTAATCAGACCCACATTATATTTTTCCGTGTCCTTTGCGCCTCTTCAATCCTGCTTCTTGATTTTTAGTCTACAAATCGAAATCATTATAGTCAATTCCTGTGATGACCTATATTTTTTGACATTGGATTGAAGGATCTGACATATATGTATTCTCTGTATTTTCTGAAATTTTAATAAGAAAATACAGAATTTTCTCCCAATTTTTCTCAATTTCGAATTAATTATTAAAGACAATAAAAATAATTTGAGAAAATGCAATTTTAAGGAGAAAATACATGAAAATATTAGAAAAATGTGTTTTCTTGACGAAAATAACCTTTAGGGTTGATTTATGAATTTTTAGAACAATCCTGAAATTTTTAGAATGATAAATGAAAATTTTGGGTGAAAAAATATGATTTTTGAGGAAATTATTCAATTTTTGGAGAAAATAATTAAATAAATGATGAAATGATGTATAATAGTGACATTTTGATGGAAAATGATGAATTAGACAATTTTATAATTTTAGAAAAAAATGCAAAATTTTGATATAAAATACATATATATACGTGTATATGTATATATAAAGAAGGGAAAACGAAAATAAACAAAAAAAAAATTGGTCTAAAAATTGGTCTGGACCTGGAGCATGGGCTGAACGGCCCGCACGCCCTTGTGGGCGACCCCCCCCTGTTTTGTCATCTTGTGCGATTTTCACCAAACTTTTGACAAATTTCCAGCATTTTTGGCCATTTTTTAGCATTAAACCATGGGAGCTCATGGTTTATGATCTATGGTTTTGGCCATCACTTCATGGCCCCCATTTTGGCCAATGAAGGCTGTCAACTGGGCATCCAGCATGTGATGTTGAGTGCCACCTGGGAGCCACATGTCACCCACACCTTTGCCAAGCAAGCAACCCCATGCAACAAAATGGCTTCCTTGAGCTCAAAGTCCAAAAATTCTAGAATGCTGTAGCAAACTTTCCCAGCTGAGATCTTCTTTAATTTTCAACCAAATCCTGCAAACTATAGCTTGATTTGAAGCTTGTACCACTACCTACAAGGTCCCACAAGTAGTTTGCCCCGTCTTGGAGCCGTCTGAAGCAGAGATCATCAAGAAGAGGGCTATCCACACTGTTTAAACCCAGAAAAAAATCAGAAAGTGTGTGTTGGAACCACCTTTGAAGCCTTGGACCTTGGCCATTTCCAGTTCCTTTTTGAAGGTAAAATGGTTCACTCTCCTCATTTTCACATGTATTTTGATCTCCAAGAGTTAGAGAACGAGAAATAGGGCCTTGTACATGATTTTAGAACCCTTGAAGTGGATTACTTACTCACTGTCACAATTGTGTAACAGAGACAGTTGGAACAACCTTGGTAAAGCTCACTCTTGAACCACTCTAAGCACGTCCCTGAGGTAAAAATCCATCATTTCTACTCCTTATCATGAGTATTCAAGTGTCCAAATGGTAGGAACCAGAAACTGAAACGTTTAATATGTCTTATAAGCCACTGTTGCTGACTGTTAGACTTACTCTTGCAACAATGCCGACAGAAAGAGTTTGAGACCAGAATAAGAGCTATATTCGAGACACCTAAAGGCACCCTTTCGGGCTGGAACCAGAGGCATCGTAGACCCCATAGTAGAGGTTCCAGAAAGGTATAAAGACTTGACCTGAACTCTTGTGGATGTGTTTTGTTATACATGCAAATATGCCATGATTGTAGGGTGCTAGAATAGATTTCTTGAGTTCTTTAGAATATAGCAGAATATTGATGGAGTGATGGACATGCTTTTGATGTTGCATGTTACTGATTCAAAGTGTTTGTGATTAATGGATGTGTTATGACCTATAAACTATAAGTAGACACAAGAAACAACCCATAGAATTGTGACTTAATGAGGGAAAATAACACTAGAAAGATAGTGAAATCTATGAACGCAGAAATTTCTTGCAACCTGGCTGAAATATCTGAGATAAAATTGACTAACTAAACCGTGATAGATTGAGCTGAAATTCGGTGGAGAGATCCTTAGATATGTCTATAGGTTTCCTACCAAATTTCAGGATATTTTGATATGTGTAGCTAGGTTAATTAAGGCAAACAGTCACTGCCTGTCACAGGGTATACGAGATCTGTGCTGTTTCTGTTATCATGCTTAGAAACCCTAGTAAATGAGGTTCAAAAATTATGATTTAAAATTCTGGTAAAACATTAGGAAGTCTATAACAGTTCTGCAAAGTTTGGCGCAAATCCGAGGAACGGATTGCCCGCAAAGAAATCGAAAAAATGGTTGCGCAGATAGGGCCGTAGGCTAAGGTTTGTGCCTAAGTGAGGGAATGGAGAATGTTGACCCCTTTTGGCCCAATTGACTCCATAAAGACCAAAATTGACCCTGTGTGACTCTATTGACCAACTTGGTCAGTAAATGATAAGTTGACTAGGGTTGACCAAGATTGACCGAGGTCAATCAAATTGACTTAGTAATTAAGGCAAGGTGAACGAACATAGGGGACTATCCTTGACTAGGTCAAGTAATTGATTAACCAATAATGTAGAATTAAAGTGGGCCAAGTTCCATGTTAATGTTAAGAAGTTGCGTCGATTTTGTAGGGCCCAGTGCTAGCGGGACGCACTCGGTCGCGAGAGGAGCGCCGGGAGCGAAGTATCCCTGTGAGTAGTGTTTTCTAACTCATTTCTTAGAGCTTGTTATTCTATGCATTATGAAAATGAGATTACATATTGTGATGAATTTGCATTCTTTTAAATGGGTTTTAAATGAAAAGTGCACCGAGTCTCGAGGTCCGAGAGTATAGGGTTAGGATGAGTTGTGTCGGTCTCTTATACGACCCCGAGAGGTGACCACCTAGCACAGAGTGCCCGCCCAGGGGGTTCTGTGGACCTATGATGATGGCAATGACAATAAGACCTAATCGGGTCGTCACAATAAGGCAACGACAATACGTCTTGGTTGATCGTTACGATGATTGCAACGATAATAAGACCTAATCGAAGTCGACACGATGTGCCTAACCGTCTGCAACTCACTCGAGTGATTTTTAGTCGCCTCGGAGAGCTTGCGAGCCTCGGCGAATGTTTTCACTATTTAACTATTTTTGAATGAAGGTGCACGACTGCATTATGAATTTAAATTGTGTTTAATATTACATTCACTTGCATAATGCTATTGCTCATGCATCCATGACACATGTTTTAATTGTAGAATACTTGTTTTAAGTTTGAATTAGACTGCATTACTCACTGAACCGCTGTGGACAATTAGGCTCACTACTCGAACTTTTCAGGTTCTTCAGCAGCGAATAAGGGCAAGGGAGTAGTAATCGCGTAGAGCTACGCTCTCTTACTCTTATTGGTAGGTTTTCGTTGTATTTCCCTTTCTGTTATTGTATTTTGAGGGTTAGGACCTATGTATAGGAGTGAGGAAAGCTTGTATATAATGGATAGTCACTCCCGTTGCTACACATGTTATAATGACCATTTAGGATAAATATCAAGTTTTATTGGTCTTCGTGTATTAAATATTTTCTACATTCCTTATGATTACTCTGAAAGTGTGTGATGTGTTGTATGTTGAAGCTTAACAATGTCTTGGCAAGCTCGGCTTGTGGGCAGGTTTGTTGGGACACTGTGCCGGTTGGTTCATCCTTCATCCTAAGGAAGGGGTCCCAACAGCATTGGTATCAGAGCCTAAGGTTTTTCCCAATTAAGGAATAACAAGTGTTATTGACCTAGGAGAGTCTCAGAGTAATCGCAAAAGTACAAAAGAAAGAAAGACCCTTAGAAAAGACTTAGAGTAGCAAGATGGGCGTATGGACAAAACTTTCTAACTCCTGACTGGCAGAAAGAGGAACCAAGTGAAAGTGACCATATCACGAGGGGAATCAGACTGTCATAAGGTGTTAGTGAGTTTTAAGATTTAGACTTTGAACCTTGTGGGTTAGGTGATTCCTTAGAAATAATCTCCTTAATGTCTGCAGTCGTGGTTTGCTCATTTGGAACTAATGAAAGTTAAACGTTTTCATGTAGATTACGATGCCTCCTGGACGTGGGAGACCACGTAGGACCCCAGAGCCGGTATCGCCGCCACCTCCGGTTCAGTTTGGACAGGACGCCATACAGAGATTAGAGGCCTTGATCAGAGCATCTAATGAGGCCGATCACACCCAGGTTGCCTTACTGAGTAAGAGGCTTGGTAGGATTGAGGCCGAGAGACAGAGGGCTGAGCTAACAGCGCCTCCTGCACCGATTATACCCGAGATCCGGGAAGAGGAGAGGGCTGCAGCCCAGGCAGAGGTAGCTCGAGTGAGGCAGGGTGATGACTCCACTCATGATCGCCTCCTGAAGAGATTCTTGGATCTGAGGCCCAAGGAATTCCATGGGGGTTTGAGTCTAGATGCGGCGGAGAACTGGCTTCTCAACATTGAGAAGAATGCTAGGACACTAAAGCTGTCAGAGGAGAATCAGGTGTTGTTCGCGATACTCATCCTCGAAGATGAGGCCGTGGTTTGGTGGAAGGCGACTCAGTCTATAAAGGGACAAATTTCTACATGGGCTCGGTTTCAGGAGCTATTCTTGAGTGCCTACGTCCCTACAGTAGAGAGAGAGCATAAGAAGGTGGAGTTCCTGACTTTACAGCAGGGAGATATGTCAGTTAAGGAGTATACCCACAGATTTTTCAGACTGGAGGCCTATGCGCCCGAGCTAGTGAGTAACCCGAGGGAGAGAGCTGGATTCTTCCGTCGTGGGTTGAGGGTTAGCATCAGACAGGCTACGTCAGCATACAGTGAGGCTACTCTAGAGATCATACAGAGGCATGCACTACAGTTTGAGGCGGATGGTAGGGATCAACATTCGACCACCCAGATGGTACAAAGTGCATCTTTGCAGACGCAGCCCCAGTCTCAGCCACAGTCTCAGGCACAGGGAGGCCATCGTGGTGGGTCCCGAGGTGGCAGGTTCCATAGGAAGAGAAAGTATATGGAGGGACAGTCTGGAGGAGCACAGACTTAGCCTACTACCGCAGTCACACTCGCGGCCACCGCAGTACAGGCATATCAGCCTGTGGGACAGCCATCGACCCAGCAGGGAGGCCGAGGTGGAGGTCGAGGCAGAGGTAGAGGCAGAGATTCAGGGGGCAGGGCCCAAGGCCGAGGCCAAACCGAGCAGAGACGACTGCTTATATGTTACCAGTGTGGTCAGCCAGGCCACAAGAGATATCATTGCCCTATGCCTATCCCAGCTTCTAGTGCACCCACCACCAGCACCCGAGAGATGGCATAAACCATCATCTACCTAGATTCTAAGGCGACGAAGGCTCTAGTAGAGGGTAACATGTTCCTACTTGATACATCTATCTATGTGTTGATTGATGCTAGATTTACATTGTCTTTTATTTTTGGGCATGCCGTAGATAGATTGGGATTTAGACCTGTTAGAGCATCTATATGGCTTGTGTTGAGCATTGCAGCCGGGGAACGGATCTACCCCAATTTGATTTGTGAGGGCTGCACGTTGAAGTTTGAAGACTACGAGACTCTTGTAGACCTTAGAGTACTAGAGTTATTAGAGTTCGACACTATACTTGGGATGGACTGGCTGGCAGCTTATCATGCCTATGTCGGCTGTTTCGCCAAGAGAGTAGTATTTTAGATTCTAGTACAGCCTGTTGTGACCTGCCAGGGTAGTGCTTCCGATAGACCAAGGACCCTAGGTAGGATAGCGACACAGTCTAACATAGATACACTGGCCAGTATGAATACCACTAGTGAGGGACCTTCACAACAGAGCATAGATGAGATTCTTGTTGTTAGAGACTTTCCTGATGTGTTTCCCAACGATTTGCCTGGCTTACCTCCCAAACGGGAGATTGACTTTATCATTGAGATCATTCCGGGGACATAACCCATTTCGATCCCTCCTTATCGAATGGCGCCAAAGGAACTATAGGAACTGAAGGTCCAACTTGAGGAGTTGATGAGTAAGGGTTTTATTACCCCTATTGTGCCGCCTTGGGGTGCTCCAGTATTTTTTGTGAAGAAGAAGGATGAAAGCCTCTGTTTGTGTATCGACTACAGATAGTTGAACAAGGTGACAGTGAAGAACAAGTACCCTCTCCCGCGTATTGATGACTTATTTGACCAGCTCCGAGGTGACACTGTGTTTTCAAAGATCGATCTGAGATCTGGGTACCATCAGCTGAGAGTCAGGGAAGAGGATGTACCGAAGACGGCCTTTTGGACTCGCTATGGGCACTACGAGTTCTTAGTCATGCCGTTTGGCGTGACAAATGCCCCAGCAATGTTCATGGACTTGATGCAGAGAGTGTTTTGTCCCTACGTGGACTCATTCGTCATCATCTTTATTGATGACATCCTTATTTACTCGAGGACTAGGGAGGAGCACGCTGAGCACTTGAGGATCGCTGTTAGTTGCATAGCAGACTAACTATACTATAGGTATTTTATGTATAATCTGCATTAGTGTAATAGAAAATTTAGTGTATTTGCTTATATTTAGTTAAATATGCATTTAGAGCATTGTTGCATGATTAGTTGCATATTAGCATGACTTAATGTTATTTCTAGCATTTTTATACGAATATAATGTCCGAGAAAGGTTTTCAGTGTTTATGCAAGTTTAGAATGAACCGCAATAGGAATAGGAGCACGCGAGGAGTTGAAAATGGCCAAAAATGAAGAAAAGTCACTAATGACCGCGGTCGGCAATGCCGACCGTGGTAGACGGAACAAGGAACGAGAAGAAAACAACATCCCACTGTGGACCACGGTCGGTTTGCGATTAGAGACCTCGGATCGCGGTCGCTCGAGAGATTTTACATTTTCGATTTTTTTATTGTACTGTGGACCGCGGTCAGTCACTTATGGACCGCGGTCGATAAGAGGATTATCTGTTTTGAGAACGAAATTTCTAGAGAAAAACAGCTAATAAAGGAGAACAGAGAGAAGACGAAGAAGAATTGAAGATCAAGGTCCAAGATTTGAGTATGTTTATTTATGATCTTAATTCTTTGATGTGTGAACTCTTAATCATGTCATGCTAGGTTTATTTTAAGTCTAGGATGTAAATCTAGGTTGTAGAATCTTGATATTGTTATTTTGATTAATCTATTTCTGAGGTTTTGTTTTATAATTTGGATTCTTAATGCTTTCTTTTTACTGGCTATAAAAGGAATGATTATAGAATGTTAATCTAACTCGAGAGAGAGGATTAATAATCTAAAAATAAAATTATAGACTTAGATCAATCAACTGACCAGGAGGTTGTTGATTGCCCAGGAGGTTGCACGTTATAATTGTGTTTAATGCATTAGACTATTAACTGTACGACTCGGGAGAGGGTGTTAGTGATTAGACTAATAGGTGTTAAGGTACTTCGGGAGAAGGCTTTGATGACTTGTGCTAGAACCTATAGAACAAAGAAATTTGATTAATTGAAATAGGAATTGAAGGTGATCACACAAGAAAGTTTACTATCCTAGATAATTTAATCTAAACAGTTTTCAATAATTTACTTTTCAGTTTTATATTTGACAGTTTTCAGGAGTTTAATTCTAATTCTTAATCAATTGAATTTGTAGCTTTAATAAAGTTTAAATTGATAGTAAATCAGACTTTTAGATAGTTGATTTTTATACGTTCCCTGAGGACGATATTCGGTATCACCGATTATTACTATTGCTATCTCGTATACTTGCGGGGTCATCAACAAGTTTTTGGCACCGTTGCCGGGGAACGGTGTAACTATCTTTAAACCAATTGAATTTGATTTGATTTTAATTAAAGCATTTTTTTATTTTTATTTTTTTATTTCTATCTTGTTGGCTCGCTACACTTGATTCGTTTGTTGAGCTGTGGTGTTTCAGGGCTTGTATGAGTAGTGCATCCTTTGCTGAGGAAGATCCTGAATTGTCCAAAACTTTAAGGTAGATTCAGATTGAATCCAAGGGATGTGTATCAAACATGGCTGAAAGTGGTAGTTCGGGTGTTGGTAACAATGGGGAGGCACCATTACGGGATTTCTTCAAACCTGTCTTGAACAACAACTACTCTGGGATTGCGAGGACACCAATCCATGGAAACAACTTTGAGCTGAAGCCGTCCTTAATCACAATGGTGCAACAACAACAGTTTGGGGGTTTAGCAACCGAAGATCCTCTGGCTCATCTGAATTCTTTCATGGAGATATGTGACACAGTAAAGATGAACGGGGTCACTGAAGATCAACTATGGCTACGACTTTTCCCTTTCTCTTTAAGGGACAAAGCTAGAACTTGGTTACAAACGCTTCTACCTGGTAACATTACTACATGGGAAGATATGGGGCAAAAATTTCTACAGAAATACTTCACACCCGCCAAAGTCCATCAGTTACGGGGTGAGATCAGCTCTTTCAAGCAACTAGACTTCAAATCTTTCTATGAAGCTTAGGAGCGGTTCAAAGATTTACTAAGAAGATGCCCACAACATGGTTATCTCCCTTGGCTCCAGATTCAGATGTTTTACAGTGGTCTAACACCATCTACCAGAGCTTTAGTGGATTCTGTAGCCGGTGGATCTCTAATGGAAAAATCTACTACTTAAGCTACTCAACTAATTGACGATATGGCATCCAATGCATATGGGTATGGGTCAGAAAGAGGATCAGTTAAAGGAGTTGGGTTATATCAAGTAGACGGTATGACAGCTCTATAGACCCAAATGGCATCAATGACTCATCAGATCAATGTCTTGACAGAGAAGCTGGGTAGTAGTCAGGGCAACCAACAACAACATCAATCTATTTTGGCCATTGCTGAAGCTCACAAGGCATCCCTTACAGAAGATGCATCTATTGAGCAGCTGAATGCACTTAACAATTTCAATAATTATCAAGGGCAGTAGCAGATGTATAATGTTCCTCCATACTATCAGATGAGCAATAACAGAAATTTCCAGCAAGCTCCACAAAGTCATGTTCATCATCAGAGCTTGGTTGAAAAGAAACCATCATTGGAGGACAAAATGGATGCTATGATGAATATGCAGGCACAATTCTTCAAACAGCTGACTAATAGGATTGATCAGAATGACAATAGAGTTTTCGGGTTAAAAATTCAGATGGAAAATGTCAATGCCATAGTGAAAAACCTTGAGATTCAGATGGGACAGATAGCCCAAGCAATCTCTAGTCAGCAGAAAAGTTCTTTTCCCAGTGCCACTCAAGTACATCCTAAAGAGAGTTGCCAGGCTATTTTCTATAGTAAGGTGAATGAATTGATGCAGAACCCACCCTTGCCCTCCAGCCCCTCTGCGCTAGTTGATGAAGCCATCCAGTTTACAAGACCTATTGTGGCTAAGCCTACTCATGTAGTGCTCACTAGTGGGGCAAAGAAAGATGGTATGTTTGAAAGCATTACTACTCAAGACAGAAAGTATATTGAACCATCTCTGCTATCCTTCCCACAGAGGTTTGAAGATTATGTGACTGTGCAGCCGGCGGAGGAATGTGTTGCTAATCTATAGAAACAACTCCCTTAGAAACTTACTGATCCTGGAAGCTTCACCATTCCATGCCAAATTGGTCCAAGATTCTTTGATAAGGCATTATATGATTTGGGGGCAAGCATTAATCTGATGCCAATGGTAGTGTATAAAGAATTGAGGTTGTCTGAATTAAAGTCTACTACTCTTTCCCTGCAGCTAGCTGATAGATCATTCAAATACCCACAAAGTGTTGTAGAAGACGTTTTAGTAAAGGTGGATGAGTTAATATTCCCAATTGACTTTGTGGTCCTTGACATGGATGATTATGGGGAGTTTACACTGATTCTTGGGAGGCCATTTCTAGCTACAAGCCATGCACTTATTAATGTTGCCAGAGGAGAGCTTACTTTGCGAGCAC
>JAJIYU010009815.1:0-16678 GCA_030144865.1 Tinospora cordifolia | reverse complement strand
TGTGTATTTTTATTTATTTATTTTACTAAACCTTAATTTTTTTTATTTAATTATCAAATTAAGGTTTTATTTGTTAGATTTTCACTATAACTCTAATTTATTTTATTTTTTATGTGTTATCCCACAATTTGCACCCAAAAGAATTTTGAAATTTATTTATTTAATTATTTCACAAAATTCTGGGGTATTACAGAACAACCCGAGAATGTAACAGGGATCAGAAGTTTCTTAGGTTTGGTAAGATATTACTGCAAGTTTATCCAAGACTTCTCGAAGTTAGCTGGACCTATGACTAAGCAAACTAGGAAAGGAGAAAAGTTCGTTTGGGATAAAAAGTGTGAGAAATCACTTCAAGAACTAAAAAAGAGGTTGACTTCAACATCCTTTTTGTTTACTCTACACATGGGATGAGATACGTTCTATATATAGATGCATCATAGAATGGACTGGGTGTTGTGCTGATGCAAGAGGGAAAGGTCATTGCATATGCCTAACGACAGTTGAAAATACATGAACAAAATTACCCTATTCATGATATGGACTTCGTTGCAATTGTGTCTGCAGTAAAGATTTGGGGACATTATCTTTAAGGATTCAACCTATTCTCTGATCATAAAAACCTGAAGTACATCTATACCCAAAACGAGCTGAATCTTAGATAATGAAGATGGACAGAGTTCTTGAAAGACTATGACTTTCAATTACACAACCATCCAAGAAAGGCTAGTGTTGTAGCCGATGGTCTCAGTAGGAAATTCAATAAGAGAAATGAGGAGAAAGGGCAAAGGTATCAGTTGATTAGTGATTATTACTTGGATGTAACTTCAGACAAGGAACAAGCATACCTATTTTCCATGATGTGCCAACCATATCTCTTGCACCAGATAAAGGATGAGCATAACTAGGACAAATGGATAATTGATTTGATGAAGGGTGTTAGACATGACAAACATCCTGATTGTAGGATCAATGTCAAGGGTACGTTGAGATTAGGAGACAATATCTATTTTCCAAAGAGTGGATAGAGTAGAAGGACCATATTGGATGAAGCCCTCAAACTAAGCATACAATGCTTACAAGTGGTGATAATATGTACCCAAACCTTAGGAAGACCTATTGGTGGAGAGCTATGAAAAGAGACATGGCAAAATCTGTTTCTCATAGTCTAACCTATCAATAGGTAAAGACAGAACATAGAAAGCTAACTATGATGTTATAGCCACTCCCAATCCTAGAATGAAAGGTGATAACAACGCTATGGACTTCATTAGTGGTTTACCTAAAAACCTAAAGGGAAAAGACAAGGTGTGGGTAATTGTGGATTGACTCGCAAAGGTGGCTCATTTTCTACCCATATTATCCACAGATCTAGTTGGGAAGCTAGGATAACTCTATGTCAAGGAAATAGTGAGGCTACATGGTATACCCAAGACTATAATGTCATACAGAGTTCTAGATTCACATCTCAGTTCTAGCAAAGCTTGTAGAAGGAACTATGTAGTAAACTTACCATGAGCACTGCATTCCATCCTCAGATTCATGGGAAGTCTAAGAGGATCATATAAATACTAAAAGATATGTTGAGAGCTTGTGTCCTTGATTTCAAAGGAAATTGGAGCAAATACTTGCATTTAGCAAAATTTGCCTACAATAACAGTTATCAGGCAAGTATACGAATGGCTCCATACAAAGCTCTTTATGGCAGACCTTGCAAATAACCATCGTGTTGGGCTAATTTTGAAGACCATGTGCTTATAGGGCCTGTAATAGCCCAAAAATTTGTACGAAAAATTCAATAAATAATGCATTGATTCTTGGGAATTTTGTGAAAATTTATGTGCAAATTTAATGAATATTTCAAGATAGCCCACATGGGAAATAAAGGAAATAGAAACAAATGGAAATGAAAAAAAAAATTGAGCCACAAGGACGATGGCTATCTCAATTGCCAAATTTAGTACCACAATAATGCATCAAGATATCCCAAAAATTATAAAAGTTGCGTAAAAAATACGAAATAGAAACATTTTTCGAACCATTACCGTGGTACTTGAATGAGATTATTGCAATAACACGATGGTTTTCAAAAATAATGTGTGCAAAGGGCCGCCAAAATGAATTGAAAAGTCCCCAAAACCCTAACTTCTAAATCTTGTGGGCAAAAGTGAAGAATTAGAAGGTTTCCTGTGTTGGAAACACCCAAAACATGCGAAATCTCACTCATTTGAACTCTATATAAACCCTAGCCAGGCTCTCATTTTCTTCACCCTAACAAGAACTGAACAAGTTCTTTCTTGCTCTCTCTACCTCCCTCTTGGCATTCCTCTTTTTCTTTAGCTATTCTAAACAACAATTGGAGTAGTAGTAACAAAATGATGCACAAATTTTGTGATAGTAGTTGGGAATATCTGAAGGAGATTCAACTGAAGGTCCAAGAAGGAGTTTTTTATTTAAAGCGGAGATAATTTTCAACTTTTACCTTATTCTTTTGAGTTAAATAAGGTAAAAGTTGAAAATAATTAATATGGAGAAGAACGTTGAGTCCTTGCGATTATCTAAGGCAAACTAGGTTCTATTCTTGGTCCATATTAAGTAACCAATCCTCCACTACCTCTAGGCTAATACCACCCCTAAACATCGCAGGGCATAAGTCCATTAAGCTCTTGAGGAACCAAGCATGGGCTCTCTCATCTCTATGTTGTCTTAGGTAAGAGCAACTAGAACTATTACAACCTCAAGTGGGAGCTCTGGAGCTTGTGGTGTCGCTGGAGTAAGCGATAGGGGCACAGCAAGTGGAGTGCCTAACACTAGGGATGCAGCTAGAATAGAAGGTCCTGCTGATGTGGATGGCTCATTTCTATGTTTCTTAGCCTTAAGGTGGTCCAAAGGCTGATAAAGTAGGGCAGCATATGCATAGAATAGGCCTCGAGCCTCTAGAGTAGCTCCGTCTCAGTCTTAGGCTGGGGAGGTGGTGATGGTGTTGGTTCCCTAGTCTTGAGTGGTGGTTCATCCCGCCTTGGTCACGGTCTACCTTGCCCAAGCAACATCTTTATCTACATTTCGAAATGAATTATTGGTTATTCATCCATTTAAAATAGAGCCAATCCTAAACACAAAGTAATATGGTACACTATGTTCAAAATAGGTTTTATTATTGATAGTTTCTTGTAATGCCCTAAAAGTGTGTACTAAATTCAATAAATGCGATTAAATAAATTATCAACTTAGAAAAATATCACAGAATTTTAGTGCAAATTTAATGTGTATTTCAATACAAAAAAGTATCCCACAATTGAGAAATATGAACAAAAAAGGAAAAATGGAGATAAAATGAGAAAAATAATAAAAAAAATAATAATATACTTGTCACACGACTACCGCGATAGTCAAAAGTTCCTAAAAACAATATAGAAACACGCCAAAAATGAATTAGAAAGTTTATCCAAACCATTATACAATAACGTGACAATTTTATAAAAGAATGCGAGCAAAAGTTGCCCAAGACAAATTTGAAAGTCCCCAAAACCCTAGGTTACTAATTCTTGTGTGCAAGATTGAAAAGTTGATAGGTTTCCTACATTGAAAACACCCCAAACTTGTCAAATCCTATCTATTTGAACTCAAGATGAATTTGAAAGTCCCCAAAACCCTAAGTCACTAATTCTTGTGTGCAAGATTGAAAAATTGACAGGTTTCTTACACTGAAAACACCCCAAACTTATCAAATCTTATCTGTTTGAACTCTATATAGACCTTGCCTGGGCTCCCATTCTCTTTATCCTAACAAGAACTAAACAAGTTCCTTCTAGCCCTCTGCCTCTCTCTTAGCATCCCTTTTCTTTCCTTAGCTGTTCTAAATAGCAATTAGAGTAGTAGTAATGAAGTGCTATACAAAGTTTGTGTTAGTAGTTGAGGAGATCTGAAGGAAATTCAACAAAGGCTTCAAGAGGAGCAAAGCAATTTGAGGAGGAAGTGATTTCTGAATCTTTACCTTGTTATTTTAATTTACATATGATGTGCATGGATGTTTGCTTAGCTTGGAAATATGCCATGATTATACATGCCATGACCTTACATGCAATGATTATAGATGCCATGATTATAGATGCATTATTTAGGGTATTATGATTAATAATGCATGCTTTGTGAAGATATAATCTATGGTATGACATGCCCACCATGAATGCATGCTATTTATTAGTTTTCTTAAACTTATCATGTCACTTTTTAACATTAATAAAAGATTAAACAAAGATTTTAACCACGTACCGGCATGGGATGAATTTTCACCATGAGTTTTCCAAGTAACATTTTTGGTATGTGAAGTGAGGGTTCATATTTAACCCCTATTTATCAATAATAAGGTTGAAGGTCCATATTTGACTTCATTCCCTAAATATGGGATATAGAGGCGTAACCTTTTGGTATTAATGTCAATTGATAACAAACCACTATTCCAATTACAATATCTCTTAGAGTGTTTGTTATGCATGTTCTATTTGATTTGAAATAATAATTTAATTACTTAGAATGATCCACTAGACGCGTAAGCTTACCCTTCCTTTTTAATATTTTAGTAAATTAATATATCAAGGCTTTATGGAAAACACTCAGATTATTTTTGAGAATTTGTAGGGCATGTTGGCCCAATTTTCTTTAGTTAAATTTTGAAGTTATTCTCTAATATAATAAACATAAAGGCAATGTACCTTTAAATTTTGAATTGATGAATAGAATTAATTTATTTTATTAAATGATTTCCAATTATGTCTTATGAAATATGTACAAATAATTGTCTCCTAGAGTTGGCACCTAAACAGAAAGAAAAGAATTAATCTGACAGGGTCAGCCTCTTGGGTGGCCCACCTATCGTTGAAATACTTGAGGATAGTGTGGTAATTGTGTTCAACGGACCAGAACCGGTCGAACTCAGGCCACAATGGAGAGGTAGGGTATTACAAAGGTGGTATCCGACTCAATCAGTAGATGCGTTAGGCAAGAATTAGAAAGTGTTGACTCATCAAGTAAGACCTTTACTCGAGTTAACTTAGTATGCCCTATCTTCTAATTTGAAAAATCAATTTTGAAAAATCATTTTTCAAAAGAGATATATATTTTAAAATGTTTTATTTGGATACAATAATTAAGAGTTGAGCTAATAATAGGAAAGCTTTGTCTCAAGTAAAGCTAAACATTGAAAGGAAGATGAGTTATCCCATTCTAGAAGGTCAGTTGCTAAGTAGACTTCGATCTCGTCACCCAACTAGAGGTTATTCCACTCGCTCATATAAGTATTAGGAGTAGAAGAACATATTTATTTTCTACGAGAAAACTAGGAGGTAATGTTTGAGGGCAAGGAACGTACTAGAGTACAAACGTGATACCAAAGGTTCTATCGAAAGTTGATAAAGGTTGTTGATCTGAAGAAGTAACCATTCAATGAAGAATTGAAATCATAGGTCTAGGAAAGAGACCTTAGGTAGAGACTTGGGTGTTGCCAAAGGTGGCACAGTGAATCTTGAATAATAAACTTTTAGAAAATGGGTTAGAGACTAAATACGTGTGAAAACATAACACTTGATAGGTCAGGACACAAGATCAGGAAGATCTTGTATCTCTGGTTTCTACATGGTATAGGATGCATAAGAATTCAGAGGTATGGAGGAATCCTAGACTCATAGAATAACAAGTCATGTTTGGTGAGTGATCACTGACTTTGGAAGAGCTTGTTTCCCTATGCTTGGCTACTCTGGGATGGTCAAGTATAGTGGGGCTTAGGATACCTTAGTTGTTGAAACATACATGAAATTTTGTGGGTGTACGGAGATCTATGAGTAGAAGCTAGTGTCAATGGGCAAGGTTGGTATGGGATGCTCGAATTTGAAGGCACAAATGGAAACTTGGAATTTCACTATGCTATCATGAACTTGCATGACTGAATGATTTATTGAGTGCATGTTTAGTTATTTAAACTCATGAAAATATATATATATATCACATGCATTTTGATTTTGAGACCAAAAATCTTTTACCCAACAACATTAGAGGGCCTTGACAATGTACTTTTGAATTTTGAATTGATGAATGGAATTGATTTATTTTATTAAATGATTTCCAAATATGTCTTATAGAATTTGTACAAGTAATTATCTCACAAAGTTGGGTCCAAAACAAAAAGAAAATAATTAATGTGATCGTGTCTGCCTATCGTTGAAATAATTGCGAGCAATGCAATAATTATGCCCTCTGGACTAGAACTGGTCCGACTCAGGCCACGAGGGGAGGCAGGGTGTTACATTTCCCCTCTTTCTTTAAGTTTGGGGTTTTTTTCACTTTCACAAGTACTTTGGTGTCGCCTAGGTTCTTCATTTATTAGTGTTCTCCAATTTTAAACCTAAGCTCTAATACCAATGTTGTTAGAACCCCTCCCCTAGGCTAAAGGGTTGCCTGACCAGTACAGTGACTTAATGAACTCACTTATCAAGTCAGTTCACCCAATCACCATTAAGCCTTTCCAATTGCAACCTCTAGCAACATCAAAGTAATTTTAAGCATTCATTCTCCAAATTGCAAGCACAAACAAAATATTACAATTTAGTCTATGAGCAAGTACCACTTTTTTCAAACATAAAAAAGGTTGTCATTATAAATTACATCCTATCTTGTTTTGAAAATATAGTTTGACCATTAATTATATATACAAGTAACCAACCTATAACAAAATTTAATAAAATAAAAGGGACCCCCAAGGGAACTAAGCGATCACGACACCTTTTCCTTTATTAGCCACCAATGGACCTGAAATGTTAGTTATAAAGTAGTGAGCCTAAATTGCAACAATGGCTCAGTAAGTAGTAAGTTCAACAAATTACTTGTAACCAACATCCAAAAAAAATAGTGCATGTATGAATGACAGTAATAATGAAGTAGTGCTTGAGGATATGGTATATAATAACCCAAGTCTTTAAAAACAAACACAAAAAAAAAAACAAACCAACCACCCAAAAAAAAACACATCCGCACAAGGATCTTGGTCTTCCTTTTGGGGACCGCGGTCTTCTTGAGGGAAACCACGCTCCTGCATCTAAGATTCTTGAGAAAAAAGGGGTCACGTGAGGACTACAATCCTGGGTCTGGAGGATCGCGATCTTGCATAAAAATTCGTAGAATCTTGGCAAGATGTGTGACCACGGTCTTGCGATTAAGGTTATCTTAAGACCACAGTCCTCAAACCAAATATCATGGTCCTACGAATGAAACCAAAAATGGAAGGTTGAGAGACTGCTTAAAACCTAAGTTGTTGACTGATCATATATATATATAAATCCCTAAGTGCACTAACCAAACCCTAGCCATCGACCATCCATTCCTCTTCTTCTCCACACGTACCTTGAAGCGAATTCACTAGGCTCCAACCCTTTCTAACTAGCCTACAAACATTGATTGGAGGAAGGTTGCAGGAATCATTAAAGTTTTGAATGGTTAGCTATCACAGGTAAGACACTAGTCTCATACGTAAAACAATCTTGTGGATCATCATCATCACAGCGTTTGAGGTTTCATCATTATCTTCAACTTATGACAGACCTAAACGCACTTATAATGTTCTGGTGAGGCGAACGAACGAGCAACTAACGAAGAAGTACAAAAACGTTTTATCTATTTAAGTACATATTTTTGAATCTGTAACAACATTTAACATATGGTTTGAACTCGTACTATTTAATAGAGTATTACCACCACTCATGAACATAACTTGGATACAAACAGACAAAGAATGATTAACGGAGAGGTATAAGACACTTTTAATGACTAAAAATATTCATATATTTATTAATAAATGTGATACGTAAAAGTCTCAAGTACGAAGAAAATAGGAAACATGTCAGAATTTGATTTCCCAAAATACCTTTTGACTACCATAGCACTATAGTTGTAATACCCTAAAAACTCTATACTTGATGAAATGAAATCTAATGTCTATTCAGTGAAATTTAGGTACAAAATGAAACCGAACTCATTTCAGGCTAAATTTGGCAAGTTTCTGAAAGTCTCATTTAGTGACCCTTAGGGACCCAAAAGAACCTGAAACCAAGTAAGGTGAAATCAACTAACTAATTGCACAACATATCCAAAAATTAAAATAATTGGTCAATATTAGTATTTTCATTTGCCAAACGCCCTTCAAGGGGTCCAAATTAGAAAGAATTGACATTTAAGATAATTCGGGGAATTAAAATGACTCGAAATGAAACGGGATGACATGAATTAACAAACTAAACAACATATCCAAAAATTAGGACAATTGGCTAAGGTTTGCATTTTCATTTCATAGTACCTTCAGTGGGTTCTAAATAAGGAAAGTAAATGAAAACCAATTTGGCCAAATCATATATTGAAATTCTTAGTTTTTTCATGTGATTTCAAAACTATAGGTTATAAATCATAATTCCTTGTAAATAAGGATGTATTAATTTTTATTAAATTTTTGTGGACCCATGAATGCATGGACACCCCTAAACATGTGCAAGTCACATGGGTGGAACACCATGATCATGTACACCCTCACCATACTCAACCTCAATGGGACGTTTCCATTATTTGAAAGTATGAAGAATGATCCAATGTGTCATGTAAATGATCAAGTATGCCCACACATATAGAAACCATGAAGATAGATTCCATTTGCCAAGTTAAATGATCATGTATACCAAGGTTACATACAAAACGTCTCATATATGTGTGTGTGGCACACATGGACAAACCCAAGATAAAAGTTTAGTGGAGAGTGGTTGATGCAAAGAAATATAGAAAGATTCCTTCACCTAGAAAAAATCAGAAAATAGAAACTTACCTCATGTTTACATGTGCACCCAAAAAG
The DNA here is from genome assembly GCA_030144865.1 of Tinospora cordifolia. NCBI lineage: Eukaryota > Viridiplantae > Streptophyta > Magnoliopsida > Ranunculales > Menispermaceae > Tinospora > Tinospora cordifolia. The sequence continues at coordinate 7,797 of JAJIYU010009815.1, read as the reverse complement.
GGAGAGAATTCAAGGGAAATAAGAAATATTTCAAAGCTTTGTTTTTGTGTGCCCATATTAGAAACTTATTTGATTTAATGAATCACAACATATTAGAATATTTCACTACTGATAGAGGAAGTTCAAGAGAGATTAGATTGTATTCTTAACCTTTAGCTGTGTTCACACACATAAGAGAAAAAAATAAGGTTCAAAGATTTTGCTCACACTTTGATTGAAAACCTTAGTGGTCTCAATTACGCAACCATAAGCTCACTTGCCCAAAACATGAGATTCACTTGCCCAAATTAATGCAAAACATCCTCATTGTGCATGAAAAGATTCTTATTGTGTGTGATGTCCAAACCATCCCCATAGTGCTCAATAACATTTATATAAACCCCCTCTTACTCACATTCATCTCATCCCAAAGCAAAGAGTTAACACTTTCCTCTTTGTTTGTTGTTGCCATCTTCTTGGCACCTCTTCTCACTTCTCTTTTTTTCTCTTATGTGAAAAGTTCTTATTTCAGTATTTTAGAGAATTGTTGAAGTGGTTTTTGTTGGTGGTAAAAAGTTCTTGAAGTTCTGAAAGTGGTAGATAAGGGGAACCTCTGCCAGACTCAACAAGAAACTTGAATTAAGGTGAAAGGGATTTCTTGAACTTCTACTTTTCTGTTTCAAATTTCTAGCATGTTCATGCTTTTTTGAATTCTTGTTTTCAACATGTTTTATTATAGTTTTAGCATGTTTAATCATATTTTAATTTTATTTCAGCATGTTTTTATATTGTAATCACTCATGATAGCATGTCATGCTGAGAATCCATGTTTAGATTTTAATTCAATGTTTGAAGCATGCTATGTAATGCTTTCATGCTTTCTTGGTTGTTTAAAATTCTAATATTTACATTTTGAATTTCTTTTCTAATCATGTAATTCTTAAATATAAGAAATTGAAGATAAGAACCACGTACTATCATAGTGACCCATATGGGTGCTATGGGTGTTCTTAACACATGCTTAGAATGTGTGGTTGCGGTGCACAACTAAGGGATACTTGGTATGTGGCATCCAATGGAAAGTGACAAAGAAATATATTTCCACCCTAAAGAGGGGTATTAAAATTAAGAACATCAAGGGAGTAGAACCTCTTTCAGTCTTAAGAGCAACTACAACCAAAAAATTGCTTGAATTGCTTAATGCATGAAAGTGTTTGAATTTGGATGTGCTATTGATTTGAAACAGTAACTTAATAGTTTGATGAATGATCCACTAAGCTATGTGCTCACCCCTTCCTTTTATTTTTCAAGAATTTGGAATACATGATCAAGCCTGCAAAGGAATTAAATGTCTATTTTGAGAAAGTTTCTATGTAAGGGCATATTGCCCAAATTTTGAATAAAGACTTTTACTAAATTTTACTTTTAAATTTTAGAGTTATATACTCAATCTTTGGATTTGATTCAAGAATGTAATCTTTTTATTTCATGAATAAAGATTTGAAGTTTTCCTTTATTCATTACATTATCTTGTTGAAAATTAAACTCAATGGAAGTGTATTTATGAGTATTTTAATAAGTGTTAGAATAAAGGAATTGAGATACAAGTAGTGTACTTGTAAATGTAACATAGGACCCAACCTGCCTTGTGGTTGAGCTTCACCCTATCTCTAGGGGGTTGGAGTGTTACAAAGGTGGTATCAGAGCCTAGGCTTCAAGTGCTTAGGCTAGAATTAGAAAGTCAATCAGTGGTTGTTTGACTAGAATTAGAAACTCAAATTAAGGTTTCACTTTCAATTGAATTGAATCTTGAATGCCTTTAGATAGAATTAGAAAGTCAATCAGTGATTATTTGACTAGAATTAGAAACTCAAATTAGGGTTTAATTTGAATCGAATAGAATATTTAAATGCCCTGCCTTCTATTTTTGAAATTAAAAAATATTTTAGAAAGTGTTTGCAAAAAGAAAATATATGTTTTTAAAATATTTTGTTTGGATACAAAGAGTACAAGTTGAGCTGATAGTGGGTAAGTTTTGTCTCAAGTAAAGCTAAACATTGAAAGGGAGGTGGGTTATCCTACCCTAGAAAACGCAGTTGTTAAGCAGACTTCAGTCTCACAGCCCGATCTGTAGGTTGCCCCACCAGCTTGTACGAGTAGTCTGAGTTGAAGAACAACTTTACTTTCTATAAAAACAAATTAGAAGGTGAAAACTTAGGGCAAGAAACTAATTAGAAGTCAAAAAAGATGCCAAAGGTGGTATCGTGACTAAATAGAGGTTGTAAGTCAACCAAATTGAATCCTAGGTCTAGAGGAAAGACCTAGGTAGAAACGTGGTGTAGCCATGGGGGGCACAATGGATCAAAAGCATAAAACTTTAGGACATAGGCTAGAAATTGAAACTTGTGCGAAAACAAAAATTTTTTGATCAGGATACAGGATCGAGAAGCTTCTGTATCTTTTGGTTTCTATGTAGTATGGGATGCATAGGAATTTGGCGTTATGGAGGAAGCCTTGACTTGGAGAATGATGGACCATATGTGGTGAATGATCTGTAACTCTGGTAGAACAGGTTTTTCTATGCTCATTGGTACGGGACGGTTGAGTATAGTGGGCTCAGGAACCATAGTTATTGAGCAATTCGCAAAATTGTTTGGGTGCGACTCTATTCTGGGTGAAAGCCTAAGTGGAAGGGGTAGAGTGCTATGGGACACTTGAACCTGAAAACTTAGGTGTAAGCTTGGAACCTTGCTGTGCTAGCTTGATTGCATAATTTTGTGATGTGCATGCCTTACTATTTATTTTCTTTGAGACCAAATCCTGTACCCATGCATGAAAAGGACGTGGAAGTAAAACTTTTAGGCCATTGAATGGATCGAGAACCTAGAAACATGAATCTAGAGCCATGATAATATGAACGTTTGATGAAATAAATATTGACAAGTTCAAGAAGGATTGCAATCACCACACATCATTTCAAGGGATTAGCAAGAAGTTGGTGGCATATGATGAGGATGGACTCTGACACAGACATTGAGAAGATGAACTGGGAAGAGTTGAAGGAGATCTTCTATGAAAAGTTCTGTCTGGAGGTGATATAGTGGAAGCTGCAGGAGGACTTCATCGAGTTGAATCAGAAGGACATAACTGTGGCTTAATACGAGAGAAAGTTTATTGAATCAGATAAGTGCTCTTGGGAGGTGATTAGAGAAAAAAAAATGAAATGAAAGATAATCGGTTTGCTAAGGGACTCAAGATTGAGATCTGTAAAGTAATAATGACCTTGGGCAAAAAGAAAACTTACAAGGATGTTGTGGAACGAGCCTTGATCCTTGAATAGGAACTCAACCTAAAATAAAGGTCGAGAGGACAGAACAAGAGCCCTAGTAATGAAATATAGAACCTAGAAGCGTAGAAAAAAGAATAAGATTCGTGGGAAGGCACCACAGACTCAGAAATAGGGGCAAGATAAAGATGAACTAAAAGAACAGGCGAGGAAGTAGGGACTGTGCTACTAGGCAGAATTTTCATTTTGTAAGAAACTGCCCAATTGCACCCGCCTAGGCTCCTCAACCATATAACACTCAGGGAAGAGGTTAGAATGATCGTTCTCAAGGCAGACAACAACAACAAAATGCCAACCAGGGGCAAAATTAGGGTCGTAGGCAGAACCAGTCCAGAGTGGTTGCTGTTGAAACTCAAGAAGACCAAGACCTACCCTAGAGACCCTAGTATAAAAAATATTAGGAGAACTTAATTAGCCTTTTATTTAAAATTGCTATATGTTAGCATTTATGAATTTTAAGCTTTGATAAGGTTTTGTACCTATTCTTTTCAATAAATGAAATTTATTCCCTTAAGAATCTTTGTTGTTACATTTTGAAGGTTCAACAAAAAAGTCTTGGAATAGAAAGTGTTAGTAATATCCCGAGGCCTTTCGTGTGGTCAAGTCCAATAAGATGGAGGTGGGGCATAACAAAGAAACTTGGACCTTCAAATAGATTGAAAACTTTAGGATAGGTGTGACCCTAAATAAAAGACAAGCATATCTCTGCAGCATGTTTTGCCGACCGAATCTTTTGCAAAAAAAAAGCGGTGGACGAGGGCAAGGCAAACGGCTGACAAGCCTAATAGAAGAAATTGAATAAGATAAGCATACTAACCTTAGGTTAGATGCTAAGGATACCCTAAGACTTAGGGAGAAAACACTGTATGGCTAACTGCGGATCATCTCACTAAAGTGGCTATTGTTTGCCAACCAGATCCAATGATCAAGTCAATAAGTCTAAGAGAGTTACCTAGACACTAGAGGCCATGCTGAGTTCTTGTGTCCAAGACATTAAAGGAAATGGGAGAAAGTACGAACCTAACCCCTATCACATCATCCAATGGGAGGAACGAAATATTCAAGATGATGCTACTTACGAGGAAACAATGGTTAGAATCCTCGACTATAAAGTACAGAACCTACGAACAAAGGATATTACGTTGGTGAAGGTACTGTGAAAACATCACGGGGTGGAAGAAGCTACCTATGAACTCAAAAGCGAGATGAAGACCAAGTATCCACATCTATTCACTTAAAATCCTTATGTAAAAATTTCGTGGACAAAATTTTTCAAATGAGGGTAGGTTGTAACACCCTAAAAACTTTGTACTTGATGAAATGAGATGCAATGTCTATTCAGTGAAATTTGGGTACAAAATGAAACCAGGCTCATTTTAGAATGAAATTTGGCAGGTTTCCAAAAGTCTCATTTGGTGACCCTTAGGGACCCAAAAGAACCTAAAATGAAGTAAGTGGATATCAACCAACTAATTGGACAACATATCAAAAAATTAGAACATTTGGTCAAGATTAGCATTTTCATTTACCAAATGCCCTTCAAGGGGGTCCAAATTTGAAAGAATTGGCATTTAAGGTAATTTGGGGAATCAAAATGACCCGAAATGAAATGGGATGACATGAATTAGCAAAATAAACAACATATCCAAAAATTAGGACAACTGGCTAAGATTTGGATTTTCATTCCATAGTGCCTTCAATATGTTCTAAATAAGAAAAGTAAATGAAAACAAATTTGGCCAAATTATACATTGAAATTGTTAGTTTTTTCATGTGATTCCAAAACTATAGGTTATAAATCATAATTACTTGTAAATAATAATATATTAATTTTTATTAAATTTTTGTGGACCCACGAATGCATGGACCTTCACCGTACTTAAGTCAATGGGACGTTTCCATTATTTGAAACCATGAAGAATGATTCCATGTGCCAAGATAAATGATCATGTATACCAAGGTTACATACAAAATGTCTTATATGTGTGTGTGGGCACACATGTGACAAACCCAAGATAGAAGTTTAGTGGAGAAAGGTTGAATGCTAAGATATATAGAAAGATTCCTTCATCTAGGAAAAATTAAAAAATAGAAACTTAACTCAAGCTCACATGTGAAGCCAAAAAAGGAGAGAATCCGAGGGAAATAAGAAATATTCCAAAGCTTTGTTTTTATGTACTCATTAGAAACTTATTTGATTTCATGAATCACAACATATTAGAATATTTCCCTACTGGTAGAGGATGTTCAAGAGAGATTAGATTATATTCTAAACTTTTAATTGTGTTCACACACATAAGAGAAACAAATAAGGTTCAAAGATTTTGCTCACACTTGGATTGAAAACCTTAGTGGTCCCACTTGCCCAACCATAAGCTCACTTGCCCAAAACATGAGATTCACTTCCCAAATCAATGCAAAACATCCTCATTGCGTATGAAAAGATTCTCATTGTGTGTTATCTCCAAATTTTTTCCATGGTGCTCAAGAACATCTATATAAACCCCCTCTTACTCACATTCATCTCATTCCAAAACAAAGAGTTGACACTTTCCTCTTTGTTTGTTCTTGTCCTCTTCTTGGCACCTCTTCTCACTTTTCTTTTTTTCTCTTGTGTGAGAAGTTCTTATTTCAGTATTTTAGAGAGTTGTTGAAGTGGTTTTCGTTCGTGGTTAAAAGTTCTTGAAGTTCTGAAAGCGGTAGATAAGGAAAACTTTTGTTGGATTCAACCAGAAACTCGAATTAAGGTGGAGGGGATTTCTTGAACTTCTACTTTGCTCTTTCAAATTTTTAACATGTTCTTTCTTGTTTGAATTCTAGTTTTTAGCATGTTTTATTTTAGTTTTAGCATGTTTAATCATATTTTATTTTTAGTTCAACATGTTTTTGTGTTTTAATCACTCATGAGAATATGCCATGCTTAGAATCCATGTTTGGGATTTAATTCAATATTTTAAGCATGCTATGTAATGCTTTCATGCTTTCTTGATTGTTTAAAATTTTGATATTTACATTTTAAATTTCTTTTATGATTATGCGATTCTTACATATAAGAAATTTAAGATAAGAACCATGTACTGTCATAGTAACCCATATGGGTGCTATGGGTGTTCTTAACACATGCTTGGAGTGTGTGGTTACAGGGTGCAACCAAGGGATACTTGGTATGTGGCATCCAATGGAAAGTGACATCCTAAAGAGGGGTATCTAAATTAAAAACATCAAGGGAGTAGAACCCCTTTTAGTCTTAATGTCAACTACAACCAAAAAGTTGTTTGAATCGCTTAATACATTAAGGTTTTTGAATTTGGATGTGCTATTGATTTGAAATAATAACTTGATTGTTTAATGAATAATAAAATAGGCTTTGTGCTCACCCTTCCTTTTATTTTTTAGGAATTTGAAATGCATGGTCAAGCTTCCTTAGGAATTAGAAAGTCTATTTTAAGAAAGTTTCTATGTAAGGGCATATTACCCAAATTTTGAATAAAGACTTCTGCTGAATTTTAGTTTTAAATTTTAGAGTTATATACTCAATCTTTGGATTTGATTCAAGAATGTAATCTTTTTTTATTTTAGGAATAAAGATTTGAAGTTTTCCTTTATTCATTTGCATTATCTTGTTGAAAATTAAACTCAATGGAAGTATATTTATGAGTGTTTCAATAAGTATTAGAATAAAGGAATTAAGATACAAGTTGTGTACTTGTAAGTGTAACATAGGAGCCAACTTACCTTGTGGTTGAACTTCAAACTATCTCTAGGGGGTTGGGGTGTTACAATAGCACACTGCGAGAATAATCTCATTTTACCATGATAACACCGGGAGTGTCATTCGGTAACACAGTAAACAATTATTTTATTAGAACTTTCGTGTAGTATTTGATAGTTATGACCTATTTGTGCATCATATATCTTGTCGATCACTTAATAATGATTTTAGGGGTTGAGAACAGTGAGAATACTTATACTAACGAGGATTTACATGTTAAACTACTAAGTTAAGAATTTGTAACCACTGAGGCGAAAGTTAGAACGCGAAGAGTGTAATAACAGGTGGAAGTAACTACCTGAACTCTTTCGTATTATTTAGATTAGAATATAAAACATGATTGTGTATGATTATTGTTATTCATTGTTTAGAAGCATGCTAGGGGTGTATGCTTATCGAATGCATGCTTATCGGCCTTTTGTGGATTTATAGCATGTCATGTATTTTATGAATGTATGTTGCAGTTGGGAATCCAAACTATGCATGCAATGTGATGATTGTAACACCCCAACCCCCATGTTTCTTTGATTTGAGTGTTGACCTAACCACCATTCTTTTTGACAGTGGACTTAACCAATATGTGGGTTGTGTCCATGCTACTTTACAAGTGACACACACTTGACATTCCATTTTTCAATATCTCATGTCTATGAGTGATTTAAAGAATATATCTTTTCATAAATACAAGACAATATTAGGA